>JACBWV010000110.1:0-35849 GCA_013435795.1 Chlamydomonas sp. ICE-L
TTGTGAGTTTTTTGATAGTGTGGTGGTATTTGTAACTTGCTTTTTTCCGTCTGGCTTCTAGAAGGTGGTTGTTTTATGTCAGGATTGGGGAGTCTTCTTTTCGTTTCTGTTATTGATTTTGTTGGAAAAAAGTTGTAAACAGAGGGGGGGGGGGGGGGGGGGGGGGGGGGGTTAAGTTTAGTTCCGGTCTAACGAAACTGCCAGCCTAAGCTCCGCAGATATCCTGTAGCTGAGATTGCTGGGTGAGAAGTGGCAGCTGATCATCAACATCTTCTCCGCCGATGCCTTCGTGCTTGCTGCTCTAGAAAAATCGAATCTGCGGAAATACCCGAACTGAACTGAAGCTATCGTCGCGGAAGCCAAACGAACTAGGCTTGTTCAAAAGTATCTGTCACCTTATAAAATTTGCCACATGTCAACCACCCTCCTAAACCACTTGGGTGACATTTATGGATATAACACAAATGATGGCTCATATTATGCGTGTGTCATCATGTGTTGTGAAGCAATGACTAGGGAGCTGTAAACCAGTTCCTCCATTTTCCCCCTTTGGATTGTCAAATTAACACGGGTGTTGGGGCATGTCAGAAGTACCCTATTTTACACAAGGCACACCAGCCCCAAATGTATTGTTGCCTCCATAGGTGTACTTGGGGGGTCAGACTGGTAAGCATGTTGTGCTACTCTGATGCTGTTGTGTGTCGTGGGCACACACATTGACCTAAATGGGTATGGCCCCCAGCATGTGGGCCCCTATATGAGCACTTGACCCATTGCATGGAGCTCCATCCTCAATAGTCAGTTCAAATTTGAATGGGTGCCACATGTGCATGCAAGATGAGTCTAGTATACCCACCATGTGATAAACAGCTGTATCCCTCCACGCCCAAACACGCTGCGGAGGTCCGGAAAGCGCTAAAGTGTGAAAATAGGTTTGGAGCCTCGCAATAGATCACCCGAAAAAAGTCGCCACTGGACTTGGCTCGGTTATTAGAGAAAGGTTTTACCTAGCGCTGTAAGTATGGACCCCAAACTCCCAGAATGGCACAGTGTGGGTGCCGAAATATGTAGACAGGCTCCATAGGTTACTTTATTTCGGAAGCGACTGATACTTTTGAACACACCTATTCGAAGGGCGAGGGGTCAGAAGCACATAACTCGCGCAGGGCGGCATTCCATTCAGTGTGGAGTCAGTGAGGTGGGTATTAAGGCAGTACCTTGTACTACCATGTCAACATTCTCAAAAAGCCTTGCCCCGAGTATTGGGCAGCTTTCCCGTGTCACGACATTTACAAGGCTTATATATGACTTCATGAGAACTTCTGAATTAACGATTAGCCAAATATCAGCTTGGATAACACTCCGGAGAGTGGACTTTGTGTGTGCAGCACGCCAATCTATAAATGCGGAGACGAGAATAAGTTACAAGCACAGGAGACCCATTAAGGGGCACCAGTGGAGGAAAGGGGGCGGTAGCCTGGAACCTGATCAGGGTACAGGCTAGACAGCGCGTGTCAGAAGAACCGATGACGCAGTCAACAGGAAGCTGACATAGTACTGTCAGGACCGATAGTTCTAAGGGAGTACACAAGGAGTCACCAAGACATAAAACAAGCGAGAGCACCGCTATTCATGCTGATACTCCACCTATGACGCAGGTGACATACAATACTAGTACTCCACCTATGGCACTGGGGACATAAAACCATAAACTGGTAGCAAACAAAAATTATTAAGGAACGGCGGAAAAACAGGAAACCAGAAGAAAGCCTTGTCTAAAATAAAAGGATGAGAAAGGATGAAACAAAAAACACTGTAGCACTCCGAAAATGTAGCAGCAAAAAACTTGGGTCATACCGAGCTGAGCTGAGACCCAAATGGAAATGTAACCATCCATGGTAAGCGCAAAAATACTATTCATCCAGAATAGTAGGCACCAAACCAGAAAAGCACAGGGAGGCCAAACAGAAATCAATCCTAATACCAAAGGAAGGGGAACAACGGTGACTGAAAGAACCGAGAACTTAACCTAAAGAGAAGACTGAAAAAAAAATCGTATATCAAAGTTGGGGAACAACGGTATAGAAAACCCGATCCGGGAATAGGAACCTAATGCCAATCAATGATAACCAAAGAGACGGATTGAAATATCGTGTGAGAGCAGCACACGAGAGAATCAAAACCTAGAGGACGCAGACAAGAGGACACTAAAGACTACGATGGAAAAAAAAGTCGATGGAAAAATCCACTACCTTAAAAACTATTCTTAGCATAGAATTCATGACTAGGTTGGGATGAAAAAACCATGATGAACTGGTTTCTCACTCAAAGATGGAAGTAAGAAGATTTATGAAAGTTAATTATCATAAATCCCCAGCTACGGCACTAACGAAAAACATTCTAAGAGGTGGGTATCGCACCGCAAAGAACTCATGCACTCAAGACACACCAAGCGCCTAACCACAAGCAAACCAAACCTGCAGTAACTGAAAAAATCCAAAGGATGCGAAGTTAAAATTTTCAAGAAACTTGTAACCAACAAAGGAAACACAGTTCAATGAACAATAGAAGGGTAGATGTACAACCATAGTACATAAAACCTATTGTCCACCTGAAAAATAGTAAACGCATAAAAAGGACTTCAAAGAATTTACTGCAAAGGATGGACTGAAAGGGCGCTTGAAATACACTCGGAAGAACAAGAAAGAGGTGAGCGGCGGTACATCTGCAAGTACAACTGCAAGATTACCCAGCCCACCAATTCACAGTAAAATCCAAAGGGAAACAACTACTACACTCCACAAAAAGTTCCAATCACATGAGGGGCTGGTGATCTAAAAACAGTGTGGAGTAAAAAGAAATAGCTAATCTATGATGAGCTCCACCGAACGAACCATCTGCCTATGGAACTAAGAGTCAGAAACCATCAAGACGCTATAACGGTGGTCTGAATTAAGTACCACCTTCCACCAAAACCAAGAAAGACAGCTGAAAGGAAGCTGCCTAAACAAAGCGTCGTAACGCTCCACCAATCTAGACTACTCTATAAGTCAGTCTAGGAGGTGCTGAGGAATAGGCACTCACACATAGGGCCATGTTAACCTACGTATGAGAACCAGCAGCACCTAAAACAATGAATCCTGGGTTGACTGTAACACCCCAGCCATACGCAGTATCAAGCTAGACCAGTGTTCAAGATCATCACTTACCCATTCGGCAACGGCTACATCATCACATGGGCTTGCCCCGAGTAATCCACCAGGGACGACAGGAGGCGTCGGAATTATCGACACCCGCTAGCCATCCGAGGTGGTCGGAGGTTGGCGACTATTAGTCAATGGACCTGATCCAGGTACCACTATGATCGAAGGCTGTCTAAATCCTAAAGCTTCACCGCTAAAACGTGGCACAGAGGAGGGCCTGGCGACCCCCTGAGATTCGGCTAAGATTATAGTTGGATATCCAACTCCCACCCGCCCTAAAACTTCACACACAATACAGCAAGATCAGGCCCTGGTCTAGAATGCAACAATGATACATCCCAGCCAGGCCAGCCAACAACAATTGGGGTTGTTTAAGGGCGTAGGGAATTACCGGTAACACATAACATATCACCGTTTGATGACAGGAGGGATGCAAGCGGGCACGGGGACCCATACTAATGGGATAACCCAGAAAGACAGTTTAGAACTGAACTGGAGATAGAGAGTACATCACTACTCACTACTAACTGGCGCAACATTGGAAACCCAAATATAATAACCCTTACTCACCAGGGAATACCCAACCAGTCTACCAAATAATGCCTTTCTAACTAGCTTGTTGCGTGACTGCCCAATACTAAGATTACATATCAAGGGCAACCAAACAAACGCAACAACGACACATCAGGTGCAACCCCAAAGAAAAGCTCCGAAGGAGTCTTGTCTCCCTAGATGAACACGCGATTGCAAAGATAACACACTAGCACCATGCTGAGCAGTGTCATCATCAACAACTCATGCATGCCCCAACTAATCGAGATCAACCATGCCTCTATACCACTAACTAAAAATTCCTAAGCCCTATCAGAACTCAAACACTTGAACCCAAACTCACGTAGCTAAGGCATACACCTAAGGGGGGAACCAGGGGCACGGGAAGACTAAGTAGTAACATCTGTCGAACCACGGAACGCACCCAGGGGTCACAAGGAGCCTAAGAGAGAAAAATATCGACCAAGATATCATGCCAAAGATCCTCCACGGCCGCTGGACTAGGGCCAGGACGGCGTCCACTGCGGCCTTTAGCATGGGCGAAGTCCGGCGCTGCGAGACCTGGGATCACAGAAGGTGGGGAAGCGTTAGGTCGAAGTCGAGATTTTGAGGTATGGGAAAAAAAAGGAGACGAGAATGACAGTGCAGCAAGTCGCACCTGGTGCAGAAAATCGCACCAATGGCAGAAAATCGCAAATCGCAAGGGCAGAATTCGAACATTTATCGCTAGGATGCGAAGAGCAGAGCCGAGGCATGTAAAGGTCCTAATATCCCGCCGTCGATGATCAGTCAATCTCAAGTCCCCCCCTCTATCGCTCGACTCACCCGGTTGGGGGGTAGAGGGAGCAGCACCCGTAGTGGTGCTGACCATACCCCCCTGCTTCCTACCACCTCCAGAATCTCCAGGTCCAGACGCGTAGGTCGTCCTCCTCTGGCGAATCCTACGGCAGTGCCGGCGATCCGCCAGTTTGATCGAAAAATTTCTCCAGAAGGTAGCACAGAGCCACTAGAGCGCAAGCTCATGCCAGGAGCCGACCGTCGGCTGGGCAGAGCAAAGGGGGCAAAGACGACGTAGACATCAGCAGGGAGCTTGGTCGGCTTGGCAACCTCCGGTATGCAGGCAGAGCCTCAAACACCGGAGAAAGGTTAGCGACGTCAAGGACGCGAGCAGACGAAGACGGGGTATCTCCACCGATGTCCAGGCTAGTCGCCGACTTGAGTCTGCACGTCACAGTCATCTACGACAGACGGGAGGAGGCGACAGACGGCAGGGGAGGAAAAAGAAGAGAAGATGGAGGAATGACCGGGGGGGGTTACTTCCACGATGGCGGAAGGACTCTCATGACCGCTAGCAGAGGCAGCTGGTGCACAAACGTCTAGCCAATCATCAAGAGGAGCCGTTCCTCCGTTGGAAGGATTGGTCGCAGCCATCGCTGAGAATGATACTGCGCATCCCGCGCTTCCAGGAAAGACCATCCATGTCATGGAGTTTCTCAAAATGGCGGGAGGTCCTCGCGGAAGTTGCATCGCAAAGCAGTGGTAGTAAATGAAGGGCCGTATAACCTATCAGCTTGGATAACACTCCGGAGAGTGGACTTTGTGTGTGCAGCACGCCAATCTATAAATGCGGAGACGAGAATAAGTTACAAGCACAGGAGACCCATTAAGGGGCACCAGTGGAGGAAAGGGGGCGGTAGCCTGGAACCTGATCAGGGTACAGGCTAGACAGCGCGTGTCAGAAGAACCGATGACGCAGTCAACAGGAAGCTGACATAGTACTGTCAGGACCGATAGTTCTAAGGGAGTACACAAGGAGTCACCAAGACATAAAACAAGCGAGAGCACCGCTATTCATGCTGATACCAAAGAAAGTGGATAGGAGAGAACTCGACCATTACCCTAACTAAAATTCGAAATCATTTCATTAAGTATCACCATAGGAAGATTTCCCTTTGCGTCATGAAACGTTGGCGTGCTGAGGGTGCCAAGAATCAACCGAATTATACGGACAAACCCCGATCTGGGCGTCCCAAGGTTACTGACGACGGAGCCATTAGGAAGGAGGCAAAGCGTTTAGCTAAGCAAGGGAACACGGCTGGAGATATTACGAACATTCTTCACGACAGGAAAGGGGTGGAGGTCTCAATATCGACTACCCGTTGCATCTTGGGTAGCGGGCGCAAGCAGCTAACGTGGGCCTTGGTGCAGCCTAAAAGGCAACTCAGCCAAATCAACAAGAACTTGAGGATCGACTTTTGCGCCAAGCATCTACATGCACAGACGTCAAAGTGGGTGTTCATACATGCCAAATTCCTGTATGTTTACCAGTACCCAAAGGGGAAACTGAGGTTTGCATGGCAGAACTTGAGGTACAAGGGTGCTTCAAAGCTCTCAGCCAAGCCTGGTGGTCCTTGGGTCTACCTGTTTTATTGAGCTGTAGGGCTCAACTTCAAGTCAGACCTCTACTTTGTACCCCCTTCACCCCCTATTGGAACCAATGCCAAGAGGAACAAGGTCAATTTCAAGAGTGAGCACTTCATTGAAATGCTTGGGAAGATGTACAAGGAGATTCAGAAGGCTTACCCTAACAGAGGGTTCAAGATGCTTTGGAACCATGCTAGGCAACATGATAGCAAGATGGGCAAGGCAGCTGTCCAAGACATTCAGCACAACATCTTGCAGTCCTACCCACCACAATCATGGGACATCAACATCATTGAGAATTGCTGGGGCATGTTGGACCAGCAGCTCCTCAAGTCTAGGGCCAAGTGCAGTGCTGACTGGTATAGGAGGATCCGTGCAGCTTGGGGGAGGGTCCAACAAGGTTCAATCAACAAGCTGGTGGATGGAGTGAGAGACAGGCTCCAACTTATAGTGGAAAGCAATGGGGAGTGGGTACCCCACCACTAGGAACAAGGAATCTTTGGTTTAACCCCCATGTTACAGCCTCTACACCGGACCATCCCATGGTGGTTCTGTTATGTGTTTGTGAGGGATGACACACTACAAGCATGGTATACCTTATGCTTCTGTACATATTTGGGACATACATGTAGCCATAGTTCTACGACAACATGCTTGGGATGCATTCCCTTCTTGCCCTCCTTGTAGCCACACATCTGAAAACAGGAATTCTGTGGGCACTACCATCCTCACATGTATGTATATTGAGCTGCCATGTAAGCCATGTGGCCATGTATGTCACTTGGACCTCTTGCTAGTTTTGAGGCCTTTCCCATGCTTTTTGCTTATGGACATACTGATGTAAAAGGATAACACTCCAAGCCTTCAACTTTTGTGTCCTTCTACCTTTCTACACTTAGCCTTAGCCAACCCAAAAGTGTCTCCTATTTTGTGAAGCTTGCAGATTATAGGGGCAAACCAACCCAAATGATTTTGAATTACAGCTATGACACCTTCGAGATAACTATTGAATTTGCATGGGGTGTATGACATGCCAAGTGTCCCTGTGATTTTTGTGTGCAATTACATACAAAATGACCCTTCAGCCATGTAGCAAACAGGCATCAATACTAAATAAGTGTTGTTAGAGGAGATCAACAAAGAGGCCTGATAACACCACCTTGCCATACACATCAGTACATACCCTAAATGTATAATTCGCATTGTGCATCATTCAATAAGCCATGCTTGACTTGCACAAAAACAAGTTTGAAGTAAGATGTATACCCCACCATAGGTAAACTGATAGGCTTGTTCAAAAGTATCAGTCATCTTATAAAATTTGCCACATGTCAACCACCCTCCTAAACCACTTGGGTGACATTTATGGATATAACACAAATGATGGCTTATATTATGCGTGTGTCATCATGTGTTGTGAAGCAATGACTAGGGAGCTGTAAACCAGTTCCTCCATTTCCCCCCTTTGGATTGTCAAATTAACACGGGTGTTGGGGCATGTCAGAAGTACCCTATTTTACACATGGCACACCAGCCCCAAGTGTATTGTTGCCTCCATAGGTGTACTTGGGGGGTCAGACTGGTAAGCATGTTGTGCTACTCTGATGCTGTTGTGTGTCGTGGGCACACACATTGACCTAAATGGGTATGGACCCCAGCATGTAGGCCCCTATATGAGCACTTGACCCATTGCATGGAGCTCCATCCTCAATAGTCAGTTCAAATTTGAATGGGTGCCACATGTGCATGCAAGATGAGTCTAGTATACCCACCATGTGATAAACAGCTGTATCCCTCCACGCCCAAACACGCTGCGGAGGTCCGGAAAGCGCTTAAGTGTGAAAATAGGTTTGGAGCCTCGCAATAGATCACCCGAAAAACGTCGCCACTGGACTTGGCTCGGTTTTTAGAGAAAGGTTTTACCTAGCGCTGTAAGTTCGGACCCCAAACTCCCAGAATGGCACAGTGTGGGTGCCGAAATATGTAGACAGGCTCCATAGGTTACTTTATTTCGGAAGCGACTGATACTTTTGAACACACCAAAACTCAACGAACCACATAACGATAAACCATACAATGGTCAAATGGGTGAGATAACTGACGTTAAAGTCCCCCCTGTCAAGAAAGCGCCGTATGGAAGAGGGACAAGTGTGAGAGGGGTTTAGGAGATGACGCTGGCAACGTCCGAAACCAATGGACCGGCAACAGCGAATCCAAGCAATCCTAGCTGTCGCTTGCGCATTCTCCATGCGCAGGCGCTCGAGAAGTGGGGAGCAAGGGGGGAGAATGATGCGAACAGCTTCATTTGTTTCTTCCACAATCCTGCGCATCTGCGATCAATTTATTCTCTCCTCCGACTCGTAATTGAATCATCGCCTTCTTCTTCGTTCGAAAAACAAGTTTGAATAGAAGCTGCCTCGGGAAAGGAAGCTAGTAATTAGCATCGGAAATTCAAAGGGCTGCCACTTCCCGATGAATTTTGGTTCGCTGCAGTATTGCATGATGGCCGAACTTGAGGGAGTCGAGGCAGCGCGTGATGAAGTGATCGTGGAAGCTGGGGCATTTTGCAGAAAAGGCTGGGATCGAGGCTTCCTTAGCATAAAATAGCATCGTTCCCGAAGTGGAATTTTGGGATGCGTCGTTTGAAACGAGGCTGAGAACGAGCCCCCTGCTTCCTCGATCACTTCATCACGCGCTGCTTCAAGTTCGGCCATCTCAAGATGCTGCAGAGAACCAAATTCGTCGGGAAGTGACAGCCTTTTGAATTTTCGATGCTAATTACTGGCTACCTTTTCCGATGCTGCTTCAATTCAAACTTGTTTTCGAACGAAGTTGCAGCCCCCTTGCTCCTCACGCGCTCACGCGAATCTGATTCGGCCCGGCTCCAGGTTACCCGGCTTCTGAAGTCCTGCTTCCCTGATCCTGCTCCCTGAAAGTCCAGGTAGGGAAAGTGCCGTGTAAACGCTTCGCAGTCAGTTATCTGTACGGCATAACGGCAACTGGCCGAGATAACCAGCTCGTGCAAACGACCTCTAATTTTGCCGATCAGATGGGAATATTCTTTTGCATTTGACCGGTTGATCGGGAAAAACCGGGAAGAACCGGGAATGTAGGGAACCGAGAAATTGGGAAGAACGGGGAATATAAATAGCTCCAGTCGTTGATACCATCCCTAATTCCCTATTGAATTGGTGTTCAAGACAAAGCCTTGACGTGACACTCAACTGTGGATTAACCATCCACTAGGCAAGATGTCGGTACTAAGCGCTGGCGTTGTCTACGTGGGCTCGAGTGCTCCAGCTATTGTTGGCAACTTCGCGGACTACCGATGGATCGTGGTTTGTGGAGCCTTCGCTGCTTTCTTCATGGCCTGGGGCATTGGCGCCAATGACGTTGCTAACTCGTAAGTCTTGCCAGCTCGCTAGTGCTTTGGATGTTTTGTGCGCTGATCGACCCAATGCGTCAAGGCGGAGGCCTTAAGTGCCTATTATTGGGAACCCGATGCCGCGGGTGCACCGGTTGTCTAACGAAACTCCTAGCCTGTCTATCTAGCAGCCTGCTCTTTTGATGCTCCCTTTGTATCCTCTATCTCTTTTCGTCGTCGTTCGGCCCGTTGGCGCTGACCTATGCGATGGGAACTGAGAGATTGGCCGGAGATTCTAGAAAAAACGGTTGGGCCGGTCGAAAATCATTAAAAACGATTGGCGAATGAGATTGCCGTCAGCCGTCAGCCGCGTTGGCAAGTCGAGTCGGCGTTGGCAAGGCGAGTCAAACCAGTTCCCACTAGACCTACCTGGGATATCTTTCCAACGGCGACCACTAGCGTTCCCGCGCTTCCAAACTGTTCAGTGGACGCATTCAATTATTCAAGCTTTTTTCTTGTTGGAAATGCCCTGCCCTGCCCTGCCCACTCTCTCACTCAAACAAGACATACACAACGTACAACCACTTCAACGGACTCACCCTTGGGCCGACCACCACAGGGGCCCGAAGGGCACCCGACTATGTTTATCTTGTCCGACTCTTCCTCTAATGCGGCAGCAAGCTCGCTACTAGCTATTCCTATGCAGGAAGACTGCAAGCTTAGTCGCCAATCAATAACTTTGTTCTGCCCAGCTCATGAGAATGATCATTGGGTACCCGATGCCGCGGGATGCCCCGGTGCTCCAACGAGAATCCTAGCTTGTCTGCCTAGCCGCATGCTCTTTCGACGCCTCCCTTTGTATCCTCACTACTTGCCGTGTATAACGTGACTGGCACTTCCAGGAAGCACGCTACTAGATATTATTACTAGACAAAATGACTGCTAATTCTGTTCAGCCCACCCTGCTCTTTCACTGCCTGCCTACCCAACCACACTGCCTTCCTCTCCTGCCGCATGTCTACTTTCCGCCTGCCTGCCTCTACACTACCCGCTTGCTTCACACAACTGACTTGTCATCCCATCCTCTTGCAGTTTCGCCACCTCTGTCGGCTCCAAGACCTTGAAGCTATGGCAGGCTGTCGTCATCGCCGGCATCTTCGAGTTCGCCGGAGCTGTTGGTCTAGGCGCTGAGACCGCCAAGACTGTGGCTTCAGACATCTCCAACACTGTGTACTACAAGGACACCCCTGAGATGTACATGTATGGCATGCTTTGCGCCCTAACAATAGCTGGATTGTGGCTGTTCATTGCCACGTTCTTGATGCTACCAGTGTCTACCACCCACGCCATCATTGGCTCCATCATGGGATTCTCCCTTGTGTATGGTGGCTGGGACGGTGTTCTGTGGAATGCAAAGAAGGGTAACTTCCCTTTCTCAAAGGGTTTATTGCCTGTTGTGCTGTCCTGGTTCTTCTCCCCCCTCATTGGTGGCATCCTGTCAGCTATCTTCTTCTCTGGCAGCAAGTTCATTATCCTGCGCCGTAAGAACTCTGCCAAGTGGGCCATCTGGTCTCTGCCCTTCCTGCTTTTCCTCACCTTCTGGATCAACTTGATGTTCATCTTGGCCAAGGGTGCCACAAACCGGATGAAAGCTACCTGGCCTTGCGGAACGAAGGTTGGCATGTTCGACCTGCCTTACGAGGATTGCCATGAAATGTATTCTGCGTCTGTCTGGATTGCTTCTTGTGCTGGTGCTGGTGTGGCTGTTTTTGGTGGCGCCATTGGTATCCCTCTGCTGACCTGGAAATTAGCTAAGGCTATTGCTGATGAGAAGGAGGCTGAGGAGGCGACCCTTGCAACCAAGGATAAGGTGGAGGTTGCTGTGGAGATGGCTGAGCATGAGGTGAAGTGCCACAAGATTCCTCTGCCCCCCCTACCCTGGACCATGCCTGATGGAATTTGTATGTCTTTCTTGTGGTACTGCGCATTCCCCTTCATGTTCTGCTGGCGCCAGATCAAGTCCGGCCTCTTCTACGATGTCCACGACACCCGCATCCAGACTGCTACTGCCAAGGAGATGGAGGTTTCTGCTGAGCAGTTTGACCCTCACACTGAGAAGGTCTATGAGTACCTGCAAGTCATCTCCGCTTGCTGTGTAGCTTTTGCCCACGGCTCCAACGACGTTGCTAATTCTGTTGGTCCTTTTTCTGCCATCTGGTATGCCTATGAGAACTGGAAGATCCCCGGTAGCAGTGTTGCTGCCCCTATCTGGATCTTTGTCTTCGGCGGAGTTGGTATTGTGGCTGGTCTGATCATGTATGGATACAACATTATCAAGGAGCTTGGCTGCAACCTGCTGCACTTGACTCCTTCACGTGGATTCTCTGCTGAACTTGCTGCGGGCATGACCATTTCCCTGGCCTCTTTCTTTGGTATTCCTGTGTCTACCACTCAAATTATCACGGGTGCCGAGATGGGTGTTGGTCTGTGCGAGGGTCGTCTGTCTGGTATTAACTGGAAGCTGTTTGCCCGGATTTTCTCAGGCTGGATTCTTACCATTATTCTGAACTTGGTCTTCTGTGCATGTCTGTTCTCCATGGGTGTATATGCTCCTTCCGTCTTTCAGACTCAGCAGCTGCGTGACATCCGTAAGTCAATTATGCAGACTCAGATGGTGATTATCAAGAACAAGAACATGTCCAACACTGTGTGGAAGAATGACCCCGAGTGGTGGGTTGGAAAGGTTGCCTCTCCTCTCTTGTACAACGGATCTAAGTTGGGTCCTAAGCTGAACAAAACCTACTATGACATGAAGGCTTTGATCAATCCCAGCAAGTATGTCACCATTGATCAGATTATGTACTACAACTACTTTGCCCAGCAGCTGGTTGCTAACTACAGTGTTGATGGTGTTGGCCAGAACAACATCACTGCCGTTGAGGTCGGTACTGTCTCTTACAAGGCTGACACTGTCCCTGTCCTTTAGTCTTGACAAGTACCCCTCCCAGGTAGAATCCATCTTCTCTGATGCCGATGCTGCCTATGCCAGTTGCAAAGCTGCTAGTGGTGTCAATGCTGAGGCTTGTAGTGATTCTGGGTCTGCCTAATGTCCCTCACCAGGGTACTACTAAGCGCGCGCGGTGCCGCGCTGCCTTTTTGAGCCCCTCTGCGCGTTTCGCGCAGTTTTTTCAACCCCCTGTGGGCGCAGCGCGCAGTTTTTGCGCTTTTTGCACTAGATAGCGCTGACCAATTTGATGTGTGTGTGCTTTAAGCGCTGACCAATTTGGCAAGAAGTAGTACCCTGTCCCTCACAAGCCTGACGCCGTATCTAAGCTCACCCAGCAGTGATGTAGGCTGTCGAGGCCACAATGCACACACACACACTCACCTTCACGCACACTCTCACATAGCCCCCCCACCCCACCCCACCCTACCCCACCCCACCCCACCCACCCACACCCACACAAACTCTCACAAACTCTTACAGACACACATACCCATGTCCTAAATGACTCTATCGGATCACAATTAACCTTTCTAAGGTTAAATACTTAGTTAAATTCATCTGATGCGTGAGTAATGTAACGTCTTTACTCATGCATCAGATGAATTGAACTAAGTAGTTAACCCTAGAAAGGTTAAACGTGATCCAATAGATTCATACTGCTATTTTTTTATTTGCTTTTTTACCCTGATCACCTTGTGAATAGAGGGTGATATCTTGCTGTATATTTACAGATAGATTATTATGACAGGAGAAAGGCACTTGAAACTGAAATTGAAATTGTTACATCCGTGTAATACCTTCACTCACAGGACGTGAAGTTAAGGACACCATAGCGTAAGCCGGAGCTAGCTTTAGTCACCGTAAAAAAAAAAGAGAAAGGCACTTCATACTTGGTTTCTGTTATATTTTTGGACTTTCACTGGCATCCTAGATGTATTGCGAGTTTGTTTTGCTTTTATCTCCTTTGCTGTGATTTGTTGTCTTTTAACTTGGTTATTTAGCTCGATCCTGCAATTTCGCTGCTCGCCGTATTTGGGAGTTATCAGCTTGTATGCCCTCCGTAGAGTAGACAGAGATGAAAGCAGCGGAACAGACGCACCAATCTATACACGGAGACGAGAATAGCATTACAAGGACAGACGGACGCCAAAGGACACCAGCGGTGGGAGAGGCGGATGCCTGTAATCTGACTAGAACCTAAGCCAGGGATCTTAAGCCGGGCACCGGCTATACAGAGCGTGTCAGTGAGAGACCGGTGACGCAGCCAACAGGAAGCTGTCACTGAGTCATAAAGGATGACACAGTACTGGCAGAGCCGATAGTTCTAAGGAAGTACATAAGTAGTCACCAAGTCATAAAACGCGTGAGAGCACCGCAATTCATGCTGACACTCCACCTATGACACAGGTGACATACAATACTACTACTCCACCTATGTCACTCGTGACATAGAACTATATGTAACAATTAAAAAAAAATCAAAGAACTCCGAAAAAACGAGAGAACTCCAAATGGAACCCAAAGGGTGATATGAAGGAATGAAACAAGGCAAAAACCAAAAATTGCCAAGGGAGTAAAAGATGAAAACCGAATATCAAAGATGGGTAACAACGGTATAGAAAACCCGATCCGGGAATAGGAACCTAATGCCAAACAATGATAACCAAAGAAACCGAATGTAACCAGAGAAATTAAAAGGGCCCTAAGAAGAAGCGGTCATTCCAAGCATTCGGACAAACCTCCAGAATGTCAGCATGAATTGCGGTGCTCTCACGCGTTTTATGACTTGGTGACTACTTATGTACTTCCTTAGAACTATCGGTCCTGACAGTACTATGTCAGCTTACTGTTGACTGCGTCATCGGTTCTTCTGACACGCGCTGTCTAACCTGTACCCTGATCAGGTTCCAGGCTACCGCCCCCCTTTCCTCCGCTGGTGTCCCTTTATGGTTCCACTATCTTTTGTAATATTTATTCTCGTCTCCGCATTTATAGATTGGCGTGCTGCACACACTAAGTCCACTCTCCGGAGTGTTATCCAAGCTGATAGGTTATACGGTCCCTCATTTACTACCACTGCTTTGCGATGCAACTTCCGCGAGGGCCTCCCGCTAATTTTGAGAAACTCCACGACAAGAATGGAGAATCTTGGACGCGCGGGATGCGCAGTGTCATTATCAGCAATGGCTGCGACCGTGTCCTTCCTAAGGAGGACCCGGGTCCTCTTGATGATTGGTCAGACGTCTGTGCACCAGCTGCCTCTGCTAGCGGTCATGAGAGTCCTTCCGCCATCGTGGAAGTAACCCCCCCCAATCAATCCTCCACCTTTACGGCTCCTTCTGCTACTGTCCGACTGAGATTGAGGACGTTCTGATGCGACTCTGCTGTGCTTCCACTCAGATTATCCAGTACGCAAGGGCGCCTCCTCCTCCTGATGCCCGTTTTGACTACGACTATCAAGAACTTGCTCGTCATCGCCGTGCAGATGGCTATGCTGATGACTCTGATGATGGTGATGAAGATCTGCAGAGTGCTATGAGTGGTGACTTCGGTGGAGTCACTCCTTCCACTGCTACTCGAGTGTTCAATTCTACCGTCTCTCCTGTGTATGAGCCTCTGTCGGCACCTGCTCTTGCGCCTTCCCCGGAGTTTAAGCCTGATCCAGTCTCTGCGCCTCTGCTTGCGCCCCTTCCACCTGTCCACCCGGAGGTGGCCAGGCCGTCTTTGATGCAGAAGTCTGCGTCTTTCACCTTGCCTCCGGACCGAGGTCTGTCTGGCTACAATACTCGTGCTCGAGAGGCTTCTGCTGCTGCTGCTGGCCGCGCATCCTTTGCTGGCCCTTCGCAAGAGCCCCCTCCACCCCCGCCTCCGCCTGTGGAGCAGCCCCCTGCTCCTGGCCCTCCGCCATATGTGCCTCCTTCGCTGTCATGCGACTCCTGGGAGCATCTGCTCGATGGCGGACATCCTCTGCGTCTATCCCTGCAGGAATGCCGTCTTATCCGCCAAGCTCAACATGCTGGGAATCCTTGGACCGCACTCTGTACGGTAGGCTGGATATGACTGCCACTCAGGCTATGGTTGATAGCAAGGGTCGCCCTAGGCCTAGGCGTGTGATGGCTTATTCTGAGCTAGGTTTAGAGTGTCGGGCTTTTATGGGACCTGTTATGCCAGGGATTAACTACCCTCCTGCTAATGGTGTGACCTCTGGAGGGGTTGGGCGTAGGAACAGTGACCTGCGAGGTTACCAGTTTGTTAAGGTGCCACTCCCTTTCTGTCCTGTTCGTCCTGATTTCGAGCTCATTGTGCGTGTTGCGCGTTCCCTAGATCTCATCAGGAACTTAGATGACCAGCGCGCTTATGACGCTGGTCTTGCTGCTGAGTATTTTCTGGCGATTCGTGAGTCTTTAGCTCCTCGGTGTGCTCCTCCTGCTGCTGGAACTTCGGCCTCTCATGGTGAGTCTAGTGTCGATCCTGCACTGTTGGGTTTCAGTGCGCTTACCCTACCCCGCCAAGAGTTCATGATCTTATCCATGATGCTTGCCAACATGACGGATGCCCTAGTCAAGGTGTATAGGGACTTTGCTTCACCTCGGGATATCTTTTTGCATATCCGGAGGCAGCAGTCCGATGCCCTTGCCTCGCGTGTCCCTCTCTTGCTGAAGGAGTATCATGCTTCGGTCATGGGCACTCATGAGCACGTTGACGCTTTCTTTCGTCGGGTTCGCGGTATGTGCACTGACCTGCGCAGTGCTGGGTTTCCGCAGACTCAGCGTCACGCCATGGGCATTATAGTTCAAGGTGCGAGTCTGCCCCGGTTCGAAACGCTGCGGATTAAGTATGGTATCCTGATATACAACCAGCAACCTGTTGAGTACTGGTCCTGTCTAGAGGAATATAGGCAGCTAGATATTCTTAACATAGCGCTCCCTCAGTCGGATTCCAGGCATCCTGGTTGGTCCCGGACCGCTCCTCAGTTTCCTGCTAATGCTGCATTTCAGCGGCGGCAGAAGACTGGTGGTGGTTCTGGGTCGAACAAGAGGCGCCTGGAATGCACCTGGGGACCATGCCCCCACAAGGATGGTCACTCGGAGGACCGTTGCTGGACGAAGTTCCCTGCCCTGCGAAGGGTCCCTGGTCGTGCAGAACCAACGCTTCCTTCACCGTTGCCTGCTAACCTGGCCCTTCCAGGTCACCTTACTCCAAAGCAATTGTCTTCCTTGCAGGCTCAAATTGATGGGTTTGCTATGCAGAAGTAGCAGGTAAGCCCTGTCCTATTCTCCTGCACCTCTAGGTTCTCAAATGTGTGTAGTCCGAGCCTGTCTGAGGGTGTCTGGCATGTGGATTCTGGAGCTGGAATGTCCATCACAGGTGATAGATCTTTGTTCACTGTTTTTGATGTTCCACTGAATCTGCCATCAGTTCGATTTGGTGATGGTGTGGTTCAACGGGCAGTAGGTAAGGGATCCATTGAGTTATGTAGTGATTGGTTACCAACACCAATCATTCTAACTAATGTTCTCTACATACCTCACTGTCCGGTGAACCTCCTGTCAGTAAATGCTGTGGCTCATTCTCTCCACTGCAAGATTTCTTTTGATAGTATTAGTTGCACTGCCACTCAGGGCTCTTCTATTCTCTGGTCCTTCCCTGCCTCCGGTGATGGTGTTTACAAGTTTGCATGTAGGCCTTGTTACACCACCAGTGGCTGTTCGTTTGGTGCTGACAATTACCCAGCTTTTGCACTTGATGTTGATGAGAGGGACGGTGGAGTTGTTATCCCTACCACTCCTGAATGGCTGTGGCATAGGCGGCTGGGTCACCCCGGCTATGATGCCATGCACAGACTTGTCAAGAAGGGTATGGTTAAGAACTTACCCCTCTCACTCAACCAGGTCCAAAAACTGGCTAAGATCCCTTGTGATGCTTGTCAAAAGGCTAAGGGCAAACGTCTCCCTTTTCCTAAAGAAGCACTACTCCGATCAATGCACCTCTCCAACGCCTTCACTTGGACATCATGGGGCCAGTTCATATTAGAGGTCTGCGTGGGGAGTTTTATATTCTGTGCCTCACAGACCAACACTCTGGCTATGCTGAAGTGTTGTGCTTGAGGACCAGGGATGAAGCTCCCTTAGCAGTTCAGACTATCATCCTCAGATGGATGAATCAGCTGCACGGGTTTGCCTTTAAGTGCCTGAGGTCTGACAGGGCTAAGGAGTTTATAGTAAAGTGGTTTGAGGATTGGCTGATATCGGTTGGGGCAGTGCATGAGTTATCTTTGGCATACACTGCACAGCAGAATGCAACTGTGGAGAGGTACAATGGGGTCTTACAGTCTATAGCTAGGAGCATCCACCTGGAGTCTAAGCTAACTAAGTCTTTCTGGCCCTATGCCTTCCTAGCTGCGTGTTACCTTCGTAATCGCTTGCCCAATCAGGGAGATAAGACTCCTCATGAGCTTTTCTTTGGGGTTCAGCCTGATGTGTCGATGTTGCGCGTGTTCGGATGCCCTTGCTACGTTACGTTAGTCAATGGGAAGAAGCGCAACAAGCTGGACGAAAGGGCGTTATCTGGTAGACTGGTTGGGTATTCCCTGGTGAGTAAGGGTTATTTTGTTTGGGTTCCTAAGTTGCGCCAGGTAGTAGAGAGTCGTGATGTACTCTTCTATGAGCAGTTTGATCATAATTGTATTCCTGGGCTATCTCCCTATGACGGGTCGCCGTATGTCTCTCGCATCCCTGCCGCTATCAACGGACATATGCCTGTGCCTACGGTTAATTCCCTTGACCCTTTGCTAACCCCAATTGTCGACCGCTGCCCTGATCATGGGATGACCTTGCGTCCCAGGTCAGGGGCTGATGGTGCTGTATTGTGTGTGAAGGCACTGGGCGGGCGAGATTCTGCAGTTCTTTCAGATAAAATCTTAGCCGAATCGCAGGGGGTCGCCAGGCCCTCCTCTGCGCCACATTTCGTCGGTGAAGATTTAGGATTACGACAGCCTTCGATCATAGTGGTACCTGGATCAGGTCCATTGACTAATAGTCGCCAACCTCCGACCACCTCGGATGGCTCGCGGGTGTCGTTCATTCAGACGCCTCCTGTCGTCCCTGGTGGATTACTCGTGTCACGCCCATGTGATGATGTAGCCGTTGCCGATAGTGCAAGTGATGATCTGGAACACTGGTCGGGTTCCGATACTGCGTATGGCTGGGGTGTTCCGGTCGACCCAGGCTTCGTTGATATAGAGGCAAATAAGGCCGGCCCTGTTCAACCAGGCAGTAGTTCTGCACTGGGGGTTATACTACCGGTTACTGCTGATACTGCTGATATCCCCGCTGCTCATGTACAAGTACACTGCTTGTACGTGGCCCTTTTTATAATGATATTCGCCTCCGCTACCAGAATCTGTTTACAGATATTTATAGGCATGTCCATGAGGATACCGACTTAACCGTATGGAATGTGGAATTCTGCGATTCCACATTCAGAACCTTTATGAATGGAAATGGCACTAAGTCTTTTTGGAGCAACCTAGCCGACTATCTTTCTACTTGTAGAAGAGCAAGACAGGAAGCCCTGGACTGCTTAGTGGCACCGTAATTTATTATCCCTTTTTTTTCTTCTTGAGACTTCTCATTTGTTAGCTTCTTACCTCCGCCACTGTAAGTGGTTGAGATCTGGGTCCTGCTCTAAGGGGTTTAATACCTACGCCACCAAAACGGTGGTTGGGAGTTTGGTTTGTTTGTCCTCGACACACCCCTGATGTAATGGGGTTTTTTGCTTTGTGGGTGCTTTTTCTTTTTGTTTAAAGCACAGAGTCTCATACACCCTCGCGGTGTCAAGTAGACTTTAACATGTAATGTAATGTAATGTAATGTAATGTAACGTGGGAGCATACATTTCCACTTCCACTGAACTGACCTTCAAAGCTGCCATGCTTCCCACCAACCCTGACAGGGATCAATGGCTCCTTGCTATGAAGGATGAGATGGCGTCCCTACATGCCCATGGCACTTGGGCGCTCACTCCACTGCCTCCTAAACAGAGGGTCCTGTCTGGCAGGTGGTTATTTGTGAAGAAGGTTGGGGTTGATGGTTCTATTCGCTTCAAGGCACGTTTTGTGGTTCGTGGTTTTCTGCAGCGTCCTGGGTTGGATTTTCATGATGTATATGCCCCCGTTTCTTCTAAAGCAGGTCTGAGGGTGCTCCTGGCTGCCATCACTCATAGGAAGATGTTTGTTCGGCAGCTGGACATCAAGACTGCATTTCTGAATGCTCCCCTTGAACCTGGTCTGGACCTGTACTGCCACCAGCCTGAGGGCTTTAAGGTACTTGGTCCTAACGGTGTTCCCCTTGTGTGCAAGCTGATCAAGTCCCTTTATGGTTTGAAACAGGCGCCCAGGGCTTGGAGTATGGATGTCAAGCGGGTTTTGGTTGCACATGGTTTTATTATGTGCAAGGCGGAACCTGCTCTGTATTTTAGGAGGGATTCTAATGGTGGGTGGAGCTATGTCCTAACCTATGTTGATGATTTTATCTGTGCTTTTAGTGAGCTGGATAGGTATGTTTTGCTGATCAAGGCTATGGAGAAAGCTGGCTGGGAGGTCAAAGAGATGGGTGTGCCGGTTCAGTTCCTCTCCTTGGACATGGCTTGTACACTTGACTCTGACGGCAGGTGTGTTCAGATCAACCTCTCCCAGCACTCCTACATTGTTGATCTGGTGGAGCAATTTGGTCTGACTGCTGCTGCCAAGCCCAGGTTTGGTGCCCCCATGGACAAGTCCACCGTCACTGACCCACCTGGAGAACCCCTGTCCTCTAATAGCCAGTACCTCTCTCTTGTTGGTGCTTTGCTATACCTGGCTACTTGCACCAGGCCTGATATTGCCTTTGCTGTGAGCTACCTGTCCAGGTTTTCTGCTCACCCTACCGTCCCCCTGTGGGGGGCAGCCAAGCGTTTGCTTTTGTATTTGAGGTCACATTCCCACCTGGGACTCACTTACACACACAGCCCTGATTTCTCTTTTACTGTCTTTAGTGACTCATCCTTTGCTGATGATGGGTCTGACAGGAGATCTCAGACTGGATTTGCTGTCCTGGCTGGAGGGTGCATAGTGAACTGGATGAGCAAGAGGCAGCCTACAGTTGCCATTAGCTCTTGTGAGGCTGAGTATCAGGCCCTGTCTCAGGCTGCCAGGGAGGTGCAATGGTTGAAGAAGTTGAGGGTGGATCTGGGTCTGCCTTGTGATTTAGTTACCATTCAGGGTGACAACATAGGGTCTCTGAGATGGGCCAATGACTGGCAGCTCCTCCCTCGCAGCAAGCACATTGATGTTATTCATCACTACATCAAGGAGCTGGTGGAGGACGGTTCACTAGATGTTGTCTATGTTAACACCAAGGACAACTGTGCTGACCCCTTCACCAAGCCCCTTGATCCTGCTGTGTTCTGGAGGTTTATGCGGATGCTTGGGATGACCGCTTCTTCTTAGGGTATATAATTTTTTTTTTTTTTTTTGTTACATCGGTTTCTTTGGTTATCATTGTATGGCATTAGGTTCCTATTCCCGGATCGGGTTTTCTATACCGTTGTTACCCATCTTTGATATTCGGTTTTCATCCTTTTCTAACTTGGCAAATTTTGGTTTTTGCCGTGTTTCATTCCTTCCTATAAACCTTTGGGTTTCCACTTGAAGTTCTCTCGAATTTTCGGAGTTCTTTGATTTTTTTTTTTTCAATCTGTTACATATAGTTCTATGTCACCAGTGCCATAGGTGGAGAAGTAGTATTGTATGTCACCTGTGTCATAGGTGGAGTGTCAGCATGAATTGCGGTGCTCTCACGCGTTTTATGACTTGGTGACTACTTATGTACTTCCTTAGAACTATCGGTCCTGACAGTACTATGTCAGCTTACTGTTGACTGCGTCATCGGTTCTTCTGACACGCGCTGTCTAACCTGTACCCTGATCAGGTTCCAGGCTACCGAGAAGAGCCCTGAGTGGCAGTACAACTAAGACTATCGAAAGAAATCTTGCAGTTGTGAGCATGAGCCACAGCATTTACTGACAGGAGGTTCACCGGACAGTGAGGGATGTAGAGAACATCAGTTAAAGTGATTGATGTTGGTAACCAATCACTACATAACACAATGGACCCCTGACCCACCGACCGTTGAACCACTCCATCACCAAATTTAACTGCTGGCCCATCCTCAGAAGCATGATACACAGTGAACAAAGACAGATCACCTGTGATTGACATCCCAGCTCCAGAATCAACATGCCAGATACCCTCAGACAGGCTCGGGCTACAGACATTTGAAAACTTCGAAGTGCAGGAGAATAGGACAGAGCTTACCTCCTATTTCTTGGCCATAGCAAACCCATCAATCTGGGCCTGCAGGGAGGACAGCTGCTTAGGAGTAAGCGCACCCGGAAGGGCCAAGGCAATGGGCACTGAAGCAGTAACCGGTACACCAGGCCTGGTCCTTCGCAGATGCGGGTGCTTCGTAAAACAGCGATCCTCCGAGTGGGTCGTTTTGGTGGGGCATGGGCCCCAAGTGCAATCCAGACGTCTCTTGAGGGAACCGGAACCCTGAGAACCAGATCCCTGCCCACGCTGAAATGCAGCATTGGCAGGAACCTGGGGAGCGTCCCGGGACCAACCAGGATGCCTGGAGTCGGACTTGGGGAGAGCTATGTTCAAGATGTCGAGAGACCTATATTCCTCAAGACAAGACCAGTACTCAACAGGCTGCCTGTTAGCTAACAACGTACCATATTTGATCCGCAGCGACTCAAAGCGGATCAGACGGATACCCTGAACTATAGTTTCCATGGCGTGACGCTGAGTCACCGGATGCCCAGCACTGCGGAGGTCAGTGCAGAGACCGCGAACCTTGCGAAAGAAGTCATCTACGCGGTCAGAAGGGCCCATGTGTGCACCAAGAAGCTCGGCGCGCATGAGAGGGACTCTAGAGGCAAGGGCATCGGACTGCCTCTTCTGAATATCAATAAAGATATCCCGAGGTTTGGCAAAGTCCTGGTATACCTTGACCATATCATCCTCCATGTTCGCGAGCATCATGGTTAAGCACATGAACTCCTGACGGTCCAGGGGCAAGGCACTAAAACCCAACAGTGCAGGATCCACCCGAGACTCACCATGAGAGGCCGAAGATCCAGCAGCAGGAGCAGGGGTCAGAGGAGCCAAAGACTTACGAATATCCAAAAAATACACAGCAGCAAGACCAGCGTCATACGCGCGCTGGTCATCTAAGGTCCTAATCTCAGGCAGGGACCTCGCAACACTCACTACCAACTCGAAATCAGGGTGAACCGGACACAAAGGGATGGGTACTTTCACAAACTGGTAACCTAGCCGTTCATGATCCCTACGCCGCACGCCACCAAAGGAGACACCATTATCAGGGGGATATCTGATCCCGGAAGTGACCGGTCCAAGAAAGGATCGACACTGTAAACCCAGCTCAGAGAATGCCATCACCCGGCGATGCTTCAGCTTTACACTCACATTAGCCATAGTAGCTTGCATGTCCATCCGACCGTACAGAGTGCGGTTCATGGACTCACCATCACGTCGAGCTTGGTTGATCAGACGGAAGTGCTTCAGCTGCAGATTCGGAGGAGGTCCTCCAGTGAGCAGATGCTCCCAAGACTCGCATGACAGCGAATGCAAAGCAGGAGGAGGGCCAGGGGCCGGTGGAAGCTCCACCGGCGGAGGCGGAGGGGGCTCCTGCGAAGGACCAGTACCAGATGTGCGGGCAGAAGAAGCAGCAGCTTCACGAGAACGAGTATGGTAGCCAGGGAGGCCACGCTCCATGGGAACAGATGCAGAGGTGAAAGAAGCAGAGCTCCTCATCAAAGTCGGCTTGGCCACATCCGGGTGAACCAGTGGAGGAGGCACAAGCGGAGGAGCAGACGAAGGCTCGGGCTTAAACTCAGGCGACGACTCAAGCGGAGGCGCATACTGAGGAGCAGGCTCATAAACCGGCGAAACTGTAGAAGTCTCAAATACTCGAGTCGCAGCAGCCGACGGAGTCACTCCACCGAAGTCAGCACTCGTGGCACTCTTTAAGTCATCATCATCATCAGTACCCTCAGAAAAGTCATCATCTTCGCTGAAGCGGGCAGTAGGAGGCTTCGGCTCTGTTGCGTACAGAATGATCTGTGTCTGTACACAACACAGTTTCATCAGAACATCCTCAACTGCAGGGGAGAGGCGTCGAACAATACGAGAAGGAACCGTACAGTTGGAGGATTGACCGGGGGGGGTTACTTCCACGATGGCGGAAGGATCCTCCTCTCCGGCAGCAAAGGCCGCTGGCGCGCGATCATCTAGCCAATCTGAAGGAACCTTGAACTCTCGTGGTAAGACAAAGTCGCAGCCATTGCTAACAATGACGCTGCGCATCCCGCGCGTCCATGGAACACCATTTTTATCGGTTAGTTTCACAAAGCCGGCAGGAGGCCCTCGCGGAAGTTGCATTTGAAAAGCAGTGGTAGTAAATGAAGGACCGTATAACCTATCAGCTTGTGTGCCCTCCGTAGAGTAGACAGAGATGAAAGCAGCGGAACAGACGCACCAATCTATACACGGAGACGAGAATAGCATTACAAGGACAGACGGACGCCAAAGGACACCAGCGGTGGGAGAGGCGGATGCCTGTAACCTGACTAGAACCTAAGCCAGGGATCTTAAGCCGGGCACCGGCTATACAGAGCGTGTCAGTGAGAGACCGGTGACGCAGCCAACAGGAAGCTGTCACTGAGTCATAAAGGATGACACAGTACTGGCAGAGCCGATAGTTCTAAGGAAGTACATAAGTAGTCACCAAGTCATAAAACGCGTGAGAGCACCGCAATTCATGCTGACAGGAGTGAAATATGAACTTGAAACTTGTAATCTTTGTCAACACTTTCAAAATCCAAGCTTACCAAAATTGCTTTGTCCATTCTCGTCCTACTGCCACTTCATCCCCTCTTTGTTACATGGTTGGTTGGCTCCCCTCTTTGTTACATGGTTGGTTGGCTCCCCTCTTGGTTACTTGGTTACATGGCTCCCCTCTTGGTTATATGGTTGGTTGGCGCCCTTCTTGGTTACATGGTTACTTGGCTCCAGCCAGCAATGTTGCTACTAGCTGTCTTAAATAGTCAGTAAAACAATATGTACCAAAGGAAACAGGAGGAGACTAGGCCTCCTATTTTTTTGTCAGCCCGATCGATTTCTTCTGGGGCTATTTTGGCATGATTCATGTAGGGGGTCTCAAAATTAACTTAGCCCTTCCAATGACTTTTCACATGTATTTCTTGTATGGAACATAAGACTATGCATGGGTGCAATGAACGTCCCTGTGCCATGTGCACATGCCTGACCCCCAGCCAATCCAAATCTAGAAGGCTCCTCTCCCTTTCTGACGACTCAATTACAAAAACAATGTCGCAACACATCAAAACAAGACCAAAATAGGAACCCGCCCCATGGAACCCATGGACGCTTGTCTTGATTGACATTATCTACAGGTGGCATCATGGGTGGCATGGTGAGTTATACCTGAGTATGAAAACATACCAATAAATTTGCCAAGCCATGCTGTTGTGGCCATGTACTATGCATGAATTACTACCCACACCCCCAAAACCACACACCCATGAACATCCCATACGCACTGAGACCCCCTTGGATCTATTGTGGCATGTCATGGGGTGGTAGGCCATAGGCCTTACACTCATGTAACATGCAACACCTAACATTGCTCTAGCATTCAAGGCCTTTGGCATGCAACAACTCGCCGCTGCCCCGAAATACGCACCTCTTAGCTTTCCACATGCCAAGGTTTCCGCCAACGTCAACCACTCTAGCGAGCACCAGGAAGATTTCCCTATAGATAGCCGTCAACTGGGGCGCACTAACTATCGAAAATAGGCAGTGTGGGTTTCGGAATTCGAATTCTTCGCCGTTAGTTTAATTGTGCAACGACAAGGTAACTTGACTTGATCTTTTTGTTCCCGCCTGGGGGGGTGTAGAAATGACAAGTTCTAAGAGCGTGTCGAAAGCGACACGGGAAACGCTTTAGCAGTCACCGGCAGGGAGTTTCGAAAGTATTGGAGAAAGTAGCTACTCGTAGCCGAATAGAGCTACACACATTGAACAATTAAGGGCGCCTGGAGGCACGTCCCGAATGAAATGAATTTAATTATTAATTAAATTGATTTTAATTAATTTAAATTTAATTGTATGTAATGTTGTTATTTTGATTCTACTTTATTCCTTTCAATTAAAATTAAATTAACGTGATTTGAATGAATGTTATAATTGCTTTAAATTGTATTAATTCGAATAGGATTAAATTAAATTAAATTTGATGTAATTAAATTTCACTGAATCGATGGATGTCGCAGCTTTGTAAACTATAAAGTGACGGAAAAGAGAGTTTTTGAAGGGTTGTTGAATTGTAAGCCGTATTGAACGTTCTTGTAATGTAATGCAATGCATACATGTAGATTGGCTCCATTTTTGAGAATTGTTTACAAGAAAAATGAGACTAATCAGGGGTCTGGTTGATTTCAAGGAATGTTTTCAAGGTATTGCATGCCCAGCCCAGAAGTGAACGGTACGTCCCGTCTAGCTCACTCCTAAAAGCCAACTTAACCCACCGATGGGTGCAACCGTCGATGTCGCGACCCGTAGTTTCACGTGAATGCCTACAGACTTCACGTCCAAACCAGGGGTATTCATTTCATCCAATGTCATTTGGAGGCCTGAGTAAAAAGTTGGAAAACAATTGAGGAGCATTTTTTTGCTTTTTGCGCCACAAAGCGCAGTTTTTTTTTGAAGTGCGCTAAAGCGCTGGCCAATTTGGTCAATGGAAGTACCCTGCTCTACACCTCTCCGTCATGCACTACACACGAGGACGCTGGCTTCCATGCTCCTAGCACAGCCCCTTTCAGTGATGTACAATGGTCTAGTGGTAGGCCAGATCGCTTGAGGATGAAGAGTCGGGGGTTGGACTCCCCCTTCGGTCGCTATTGGCGTTGCAGGTCGTCGTCAACCGCGATGGTAGTTGGTCGGCCCCCTATGGAGACAGACCTATGCGATACTATACCCTCTATCTCGGACGCGCCTTAGGCACCGCACCTTAGCCCACCGTACCTTAGCGTGGCGTCCGTACTGCCTGTACCACTGTCTGACTTGGAGCTGACGCTGTCCCTAGGCCGATAAAAGTGTCGAGATCGCACCGCAGCATAACAGATTATCTTCCTCTTTTTACGACAATACGTCTTTCTTCCTTCTTCCCACAATGCGTCCTCATTCCATGCTTCTAGGCAATTATGATAAGGTGCTTCCGACGTTATGATGGACAATTCGGATGAATGCACCGGTTGGTGGCGCGCGTCCAAAGAAGACTCCTTTCCGTCGCATGAGCCTAGACGAACTGAACACGGGTGCAAGGCACACGCGAGGTGAGCAATCCTTGTTCGTACAGCTAGCTAGATAGCTCACATTTGAAAGAAGCAAACCACTATCGGTATAAAGCTTCCTACTTGGTGGGGCGTACCCATAGAAGACTCCTTTCCGTCGCATGAACCTTAACGAACTTGCTTGAGAACAAGTGCTTGAAAGCCAAAGTGCATGCTATGTTCTGCATTTTCCAGGATATTGCTTTTGATAAAGTGAAGAATTCCCGAATTTTCGCTGTCTTTCCTCATTTTATGAACAGTTGCCTAGATTGACAGTAAATTCGGGTCCAGTTGTTATTTGGGGTGTTAAGGTGCCGATGTTAAGGTGCCGTTTTATAACGCGCGGTATCCCTCTCTGACTATACCCTCGATATACCTCTGGAGACAGACCTATGCGATGCTAACGCGAAATCGTGCTGTTTCTCACATTTCCCAAGAACGCCGGTCAAACTTGCCGGTTAATCTGACTGGCCTGACCCGGGCCTGACATCTAAGCGACTCGTGTTCGATTCCCGTCGGGGGCGGATTACCTCGGAGGGCACTTTTTCGCAAACGTATCTCAGGGTTGCGGACTGTGGACGCGGCGTTTTCATTTGTCGTTTCTCTACTGTCCTGTGGACTCAGTCAAGGGACCAGGAGCATGTCTACCATTCCCCCTTGAAAAATTCGCTTCTTCGTGCCTCTCGTAGCTCATTGCATCAGCGCATTGTGCTTGACAAGGAAATCTGCTCTTTCGCACTAGTTCCTGCAGGTTGCGCAGTAGCAACTGTAGCCTCGGGAGTTGCTGCACCTGCCTTCATGGAACTTCGGGAAGTCAGTGAGCTAATAAGTTCGTTAGCCTTACAGGCCACCAAGTTGAATAATAATGCCATGCCATGCTAGATTGATTCTTGACCCCCCCAATATTAAATTGTACGGGTAAGTAAGCAACTGCTTGTGCATCTATCACCAAGGAGGCTGCCACTGCTGCTTGACGAACATTACACCACCCCCGGGGCCGACCTCCAGGGGACCCGCCAGGGCACCCTACTATTTGTCCAGTTGAGGTAGGAGACCGTTCCCCACCCGCGTACTACGGGCTCCCTTTACACTACGCCCCACCAGGCGTTATCATTACCTTTTATCCCGTAACAGATCTATATCACTGTAGCACGAACTCAGGGCCCCCGTCGGTGAAAGCGATTGTTTGGGGCTCAGTTCATCAGTGCTTTTTCTTTTAAAGCCCTTCCTATACGGTTGGGCAAGTTCCTTAAGCCTATTTGGCCTACACCTGGACTGTAACATACGTACAGCTCTACTTACTCAATACTGCTGAATTCATCTAAATTGCTGACAGCTGTACATTTAATTGCTGGCAGCACTACATGTAATCGCTGACAGCTGTAAATTTAATTGCTGTCAGCCCTACATTTAATTTCTGGCAGCTCAACATTTGATTGCTGACAGCTCCACATTTAATTTGACAGCTGTACATTTAATTGCTGACAGCTGTACATTTAATTGCTGGCAGCTGTACATTCGACTGCTGACAGCCCTACATTTAATTGCCGTCAGCCCTACATTTAATTTCTGTCAGCTGTACATTTAATTTCTGACAGCTGTACATTTAATTGCTGGCAGCCCTGTATTTAATTTCTGGCAGCTGTACATTTAATTGCTGACAGCTCTACATTTAGCTGCTGACAGCCCTACATTTCACTGCTGACAGCTCTACACTTCATTGCTGACAGCTCTACTTGACGCGCTTAAGGTAGCCCATGGCGCTTGAGGTAGCCCATGGCGTGGTGGGTGTACGACAGCTCTACTTGACGCGCTTGAGGTAGCCCATGGCGTGGTGGGTGTACAACAGCTCTCGGGAGCGATCCTGCAAGCATTGGCCGTGTTTGTGTGGTGGGGTGGGAAGGGGGATGGTTAGGGTGGTGTTGGTGTGTTGTGGGTGTGTTGGTGTGTTAGTGTGTTGTTGTCGTTGTTGTTGTTGTTGGTGGTGGTGGTGGTGGTCACCCCTCCTCCCTCCCCCCTCCTCCCACCTACACCCACCCACACCCACCCAACCACCCACCCACCCACGCTTCCAAATGACTGACCATTTCGAACTGGGGGTGTTTCTCGAAGAACTTGTGAACAGACGCCAGGGGCCCATCACTGGACAATGCGATGTGTCATGATGACCATTTCAAATTCAAATTCAAATTCAAATTCATGGTGATTCTCCAAGAACTTGTGAACAGACGCCAGGGGCCCATCACTGGACAATGCGATGTGTCATGATGACCATTTTAAAATTCAAATTCAGGGTGATTCTCCAAGAACTTGTGAACAGACGCCAGGGGCCCATCCCTGGACCATGTGATGTGTCATGCTGACCATTTCAAAATCAAATTCAAATTCAAATCAGTCAACAACCACCACCGACCCACCATTTCAAACTCGGGGTGTTTCTCTAAAAACTTGAGAACTGACGTGAGGGGGCCGTCACTGGACCATCGGCTCATTTTGGTGTCTTGGATAATGCAAAAGCTGCCGATGCTGACCATGGGGCAATATATCTCCATCTCCTCCTGGAGTGTGCGGAGGGGAGAGGATTCGATGGGCGTGGTTGGGATGAAGATTTTATGGGTGTGGTTGGGGTGGTTGGAGGGGTGAGGAGGGGTGAGAATTCGATGGGTCTGGTTGGGGTTAGTTTGGTTGTATGGGCGAGGTTGAGAAGAGTCAGGGCTCACAGTGATGCGAACGATGCAAAACTGCCTAAGATGCGACCATCGGCTCATTTTGGTGTCTTGGATAATGCAGAAGCTGCCGATGCTGAGCATAGGGCAATACATCTCCATCTCCTCCTGGAGGGGTGTGGAGGGGTGTGGAGGGGTGTGGAGGGGTGTGCAGGGGTGAGGATTCGATGGGTGTGGTCGGAGTTAGTAAGGTTGGGACGGGTTAGGGTTCACTATGGCTTGGATAGTGCAAAAGCTGCCGATGCTAACCATGGGGCAATATATCTCCATCTCCTCCTGGAGTGTGCGGAGGGGAGAGGATTCGATGGGCGTGGTTGGGATGAGGATTTTATGGGTGTGGTTGGGGTGGTTGGAGGGGTGAGGAGGGGTGAGGATTTGATGGGTCTGGTTGGGGTTAGTTGGGTTGGGACGGTTTAGGGTACACTATGGCTTGGATAATGCGAAAAGCGAAATTTGTATGGGTGAGGTTAAAAAAGGTACATCACACCTAGAGTCCAGTTACCATGCCGGTCAACGACCCTCCGGCTGGTCACATCCTTGGTTCATGTACCCACCCTCTAATTACGAGCCCAGTAATGATAACACCTGGTGGGGCGTGGTGTTAAGGGAGCCCGTCGTACGCGGGTGGGGAGCGGTCTCCTACCTCAACTGGACAAGCTACCATCGCGGTTGACGACGACCTGCAACGCCAAGAGCGACCGAAGAGGGAGCCGAACCCCCGACTCTTCATTCTTAAGCGATCTGGTCTACCACTAGACCATTGTAAATCACTGAAAGAGGCTGGGTGAAGTTAAGAAGAGTCAATGATCACTAGGATGTGAACGATGCAAAACTGCCTAAGCTGCGACCATCGACTCATTTTGGTGTCTTGGTTAATGCAGAAGCTGCCGATGCTAACCATAGGTCAATGTATCTCCATCTCCTCCTGGAGGGGTGAGGGGGGTATGGGTGAGGTTTGATTTGTTCGGTTTGGCAGGGTGGGGGTGGAAAGGTGCAGGGGTCACTAAGGCTTGGATGATGCAAAAGCTGCCGATGCTGAGCATGGGGCAATACATCCCCATTTCCTCCTGGGGGGGTGAGGTTTGCATGGGTGAGGTTTGTATGGGTGAGGGGTGGGGGGTGAGGGGTGAGGGGTGAGGGGTAAGGGGTAAGGGATGAAAGAGGTTCATTGTGTTTTGGAAAAAACAAAGCTGACAATACTGACAATGGGTAAAGCTGCCCCCCACCCCCCCCCACCACCACACACACACACACACACACACACACACACACACACACACTCACACTACCCCCCCCCCCCCCCCACACACACCACACACACACACACACACACACACTCACACACACACACACTCACACTACCCCCCCCCCCCACACACACACCACACCACACACACACACTCACACTCACACTCCCCCCCCCTCCCCCCCCCCCCATACACACACACACACACACACACCGAGACCGCCCCATCCCCCCTACACACACACTACTAACAAAGACGTGGTGACATGCATGGATGCTGTCAAAATAGTCCCCCCCACCCCCACCCCCACCCCCACCCCACCCCCCTACCGTTACCCCCCCAACACCCCCCCCCCTCAAATTCACCATCCCCCCCTACCCACCCCCCACACACACACCCCCACACACTCACAGCGACATGATGGCTTGCGTGACTGCTGTCCAGGAGCACCATGGTCTTGGGTGATGCCTTGGCTAGTGTATCCACTTCTTCGATCACCTTCTTGTCAGCGGTGCTGCCCTACACGGGTGAGTGCATGTTTGTGTGTGTGTGTGTGTGTGTGTGTGTGTGTGTGTGGGTGGGTGGGGGGGGGGGGGGGGGGGGGGGGGGGGGGGGATGTGTGTGTGTGGTAGTGGGTGCTGTGTGTTGGGTGTGTGGGGTATGTGTGTGGAGTGGGGGGGTGATGCCTTGGCTAATGTGTCCACTTCCTATAATAAATAAATAAATAAAGACATACGTAGATAAATAAATACATACATACAAATCTTGATGAAGACAAAAAGCTCATGTTAAAAGATGTTAAAAGACATAACTACATAGACCATTTCATAAAAATATAAATAAATAAATAGACCATTTCATAAACATATAAATAAATGCTTCTTGATGAAGACAACAGGCTTATACTGAAAGAATATATCTATACATAAACACATACATAAATAAATAAATACACAGATAAATACATAAACACATACATAAATAAATAAATACACAGATAAATACATAAACACATACATAAATAAATAAATACACAGATAAATACATAAACACATACATAAATAAATAAATACATAGATAAATACATAAACACATACATAAATAAATAAATACATAGATAAATATATAACAAAATACTAAAGAAATAAATACCGAGAGAAATAGAGAAACACAGACAGAAATAAAGTATACACAGATAAATACAAGAAACACAGTCCAGCAATAAAGAAATACACAGATAAAGTACATAAACACATACCTATAAATACATAAATACATAGCATAAATACAGTAAACCAGACAGTAAATAAAGAATAAGACAAGAGATAAATATATAAACACATACATAAATAAATAAATACACAGATAAATACATAAACACATACATAAATAAATAAATACACAGATAAATACATAAACACATTCATAAATACATAAATACACAGAATATAAAATACATAAAACACAGAACAGAAATAAAGAAAACACAGAAAATACTAAAAACAAATAAAAAATAAATAACAGATATAAATAAATAAAACACAGACAATAATACATAAATACACAGATAAATACATAAACACATACATAAATACATAAATACATAGATAAATACAGAATGAACACATACATAAATAAATACAAGATAAATATATAAACACATACATAAATAAATAAATACACAGATAAATATATAAACACATACATAAATAAATAAATACACAGTAAAACACAAAACAGCCCGTAAATAAATAAAAATACACAGATAAACATATAAAAAACATAAATAAAATCAAGAAATACACAGGAGCAAAGACATTAACACATAAGAATAGAAATAAAGACACAGAGAAAGAACATAAACACAGACAGAAACAAAAGAAGACACAGAGTAAGACCAAAACCAGAAAGAAATAACGAGACTACAGAGATAAGACCTAAACACATACGAAAGAAATAATGACAGAGAGAAAATACAAAAAAATGAAACAAATAAACACTAAGAAGAAAAGATCACACACAGACAGGGATAAAACAGATAAATACAAGATAAAATACAATAACAATGCGGAAAATTCACATTACTAAATATATACATAAATGCATGCCTTGGTAAAGTCGACAGGCGCATACCAAAAGAATACATAAATGCGTAAACACACAAATAAAATAGAATAAATAAATACTTACAAACCTTGATGAAGACAACAAGCTGATACAAGTGAGCGTTATATTCATTAATATTGATGTATGAGTTAAAGCTATCAACATACTAAACTCATACATCCATAAATAAACAAATAAATAGTTCACTGCTTCTTCTTTAACCCTTCCCGTCACTGTGCGTCTGTTTTTGTTTTGGCGCCTTGTGCTATTTGATGTTATTCGATGGACCCACAATCTGAGGGCACTACCTGCGACAAGAGCGGTAAGCAAATGCTTTGCGGCGACCACGGAAACTTAGGGCGCCATCAGAATTATCTTGCGCGCTTGGCTTGGCAGAGTCAGGGAAACAGGATACGACATGCACGATGATTGATCAATTTGGTTATTAAAAGTATTAATTAACTAATTAAAATAATCAATGCCTTCCTTTCCTTCCTTCCTTCTTTCCTCTCTTCCCTATCCTTCCTTCCATTCAATTAAGCCGAGGACACTCTTGCTCGCGGCACTCTGACAGCGAGAACCAGTACCACCCTACTTCCCCGTCCAAGAGAGATCGACAGTTAGAACCACAGCACAGCTAACACTGACATGGCTGCAGTCGAACAGAAGTCAAGATTCAGCAGCACATCCGGGTGCTCCTCACGCGAGCGGCAGCGCGGTGCCACGTCTGCTTTTTTGCCCCCCCCTGTAACAGCGTTTCGCGCAGTTTGTTTCAACCCCCTGTGGGCGCAGCGCGCAGATTTGGCTTTTTTTGCACTGAAAAGCGCTGACGCAGCAATTTGACGTTTGTGCGCTTTAAGCGCTGACCAATTTGGCAAGAAGTAGTACCCTGGCGCATCAAAGCATTTGATGACCGTTTTCTTTCAGCCAAGGGGCCTGACCCACGATCCACTGGGGCCCACCCAAGCCCCACCAAACAATGTATGATGATGATGATGATTTTTCCTATGCTTCACAAACATCCCAGGGACTCGAGACCAACCCTCAATGGACCAAACCCTGTAAAATGGAGCCTAATTAGACACCATAACACGAAGTGGTGCTAAGATGTGGCCTGTAACAGAGGGGATTTTCCAGACCAAGGGGGGGGGGGGGGGGGGGGGGGGGGTCTGCAGAAGTCCCCTTCACACTTTTTGGGATGGTGTTTTTCACTTTTTTTTTGTTGGCCCCCCCCCCCCCCCCCCCCCCCCTCCCTCGCCACCCCCCCCTTGCTGAAGACACAATTAATTCATTATAATCATATCATATTAAATAATCATTAATAATTAAATAAATTGGGAGTATAAAAAACAAATGGGGGCAAACCTATCCCGAAACAAGTGAGAGGCTGACGCGCCCCCCCCCCCCCCCCCCCCGCCCCCCCTTAACTAGAAATACCCCGTTTTTTGAAAACTTAGAAATATGAAAATTCTGGGTGTTTACAGTAGGGCGCACATAATGGCAAATCCTCGAAATTCCCACACCGGGCTGGGGTCAGACCACCCATACTCACCCATTTACCCACCCACTCATCCATTAATTCACCCAGCCTCCCACCCATTCACCCACCCACCCTTCCAAGGGGTAGATACTTATTGCACGAGTTCCAAAGTGGTGCCAATGGACTGCCCTTGCCAAGGCCTGCTCATGTGTGGTCTCAGAAGTCATTTGGAGGTCTGAGTAAAAAGTTAGAAAACAACCTGAGGAGGCCCCCCCCTAACTAACTAACTAACTAACTAACTAACTAACTAACTAACTAACTAAATACTTAATTAATTAAATAAATTAATAAATAAATAGATAAATAGATATATTCATAAATAAATACATACCTTGATGCAGGCTTGATGAATAAATAAATGAAAACATACCTTGACGAATAAAAAAAAAAAAAAAAAAAATAATAATAATAATAATAATGAATAATAAATAATAAATAAATAAATAAATAAATAAATAAATACACACCTTGATGAAGACCACATGCTTCTGCCATAGCTTGTGCTTAGTAGGGTCCTCCCTTGCCACCCCACCCCAGTGGTACTCGTCCTTGGACCATGAGGGGGCCTGCACATCCAGAGTTACGATACGCGACTCCTCTAAGCTGCACAGCTCCAAGATGCTGGACCACAGCAAGGCACTGCCATCCGTTGGCACGGCCTGGGCAGCTGTTGTGTGTGTGTTGTGTGGGGGGGGGTGGGGGGGGGGAACAGCAACCCCCCCCCCCCAACAACAAAACCACACCCCCACCCCCCAACCAAACCCCCCGCCCCCACCCACCCACCCCACACCAAACACCCACACACATCACCCCCCTCGAACCCCCACCTATCACTGAACAAGGAAGGCAACAGAAGTATCCACCTATCCCTACCCCTGTCCCTTCCCCCCCTCCACCCCCACTACCAACCCCCACCGACCACACAAACAACAACAAAAAAAAAACCCCACACCCCCACAGCCCCCCACCCCCCCCCCCCCCCACCTCCCCCCTCCCCCCCCCCCTCCCCCCCCCCCACACTGGCCAGCGCCACTGCCAAACAGAGGCAGTGGAACTTGCTTGTGGTGTCCTATCTTGGAGCTATGTCCAGCTAGAGGAGTCGCTATTTGTAACACTGGCATTGTGCAGTCCCCCCCCCCCCCCACATACACCACAACACCACACACACACAAAACACTCCCCCCCCCCCCCCCCCCCCCCCC
>JACBWV010000109.1:0-22922 GCA_013435795.1 Chlamydomonas sp. ICE-L
GCAGTGCTGAATAACCATTCCGCGGGAGAGTATGCTCGGCCTCACATCTCGAGGAGCTCACCTGATCACGGTGCTAGATGAGAAGATCCAGACCAAGATCCAGAACATGAGTGCTGAACACTTTTTGAAATGCATGTTTGTGTGTATGTTTTATATACTGATGCATGTTTGTTAGTTTGTATGTATGTTTTATAAACTGATGCAAGTTTGCTTGTCATATGTATTTTGAAATTGATAAGCACTGCATGTTTGCATGTTTGCATTATTAATTGATAAGCACTGCATGTTTGCATGTTTGCATTATTTATTGATAAGCACTGGGTGTGGATTAATGCCTTTTACCGGCATTGGGTCCAGACAGAGATTGAACGCTCGGTGGAGGCAAAGCTGAGGCAAAGCGGTGGCAGTGTGTGGGTGATGGGTGTAGTGAGCATGCTAGTGTCACTGCTTGTGTGGTGGGAGGATCGAACGCCTGGTGGAGGGCAAAGCTTGCATACATCAATGGTCCCTTCAATATGGTATTATGAAATGTCGAGCACCTCCAGGATTCAGCAAATTCAAGCACTGCCATCTTGTTAGTATGCATTATTATACTTATATGTAATGGCGAGCATCTCTTGGATTCAGCACACGAGCACCTCTTGGATTCAGCACACGAGCACCTCTTGGATTCAGCACACGAGCACCTCATGGATTCAGCACACGAGCAACTCTTGGATTCAGCACACGAGCACCTCATGGATTCAGCACACGAGCACCTCTTGATTCAGCACACCAGCACCTCATGGATTCAGCACACGAGCACCTTTTGGATTCAGCACACGAGCACCTCATGGATTCAGCATACGAGCACCTCATGGATTTAGCACACGAGCACCTCTTGGATTCAGCACACCAGCACCTCTTGGATTCAGCACACGAGTACCTCTTGGATTCAGCACACGAGCACCTCTTGGATTCAGCACACGAGCAACTCTTGGATTCAGCACACGAGCACCTCTTGGATTCAGCAAGGCAACTTTGTATGTACGTATTGTATATTTATCTGTAATGGGGAGCACCTCATGGATTCAGCACACTCATCTTTGTATGTATATACTGATTGTTGATAAGGTTTCAGTCAGTGGGACTTCACTCCAGTCCTGTATTATATGTAATCGACTCTTGTAATATATGTATGTAATCGACTCATGTACTAGATGTATGGTATAGACTCGTGTAATTATGTATGTAATAGACTCAAGTAATATATGTAATATATGTATGTAATAGACTCATGTAATAGACTCATGTAATATATGTATTAGATGTATGTAATAGAGGTAATATATGTATGTAATAGACTCATGTAATAGAAGTATGTAATATACTCAGGTAATATATGTAATATATGTATGTAGTTGTTTGGGGCTACTCATGGCAGCTTCTCCCAGCCCCGTTAGGCCAGCCACAGGGTCAAACCCAAAGCTTGCAGCAGCATTGGAATGCCTGCCATGTCAGATTCCATACGCGCTAGCTAGCATCAGGTTTGGCCCAAGGACAGGGAAAGGAAGCTGCCTAGAAGCTGCTCCACGTAACCCCCAAAAGAAAGCAGTGCCAAGTCTATCTACACAGGTAGCCACTATTTATTTTGGCTACTTTGGCTTCTAGGCAGCCAAAGTAGTTATTTTGGCTTCTACACAGGTAGCCACTAGTTCTTTTGGCTTCTAGGCAGCTCCCTTTCCCTGTCCCTGAGCCAAACCAGAAGCCAGCTAGTGCGTCTGAAAGCTGATATGATAGGCATTCAAATGCAGCTGCAAGATTTGGGCTTGCCCCAGGGGCTGGCTAACAGGGCTGGCGAGAAGCTGCCATGAGTGGCCCCAAAAATGAAACAGTGCAGGTTGCTCACCTTGGTGATGGAAAACACGAAGGCCTCAGCATGAGGGGAATACCATCACCTACACTGCTTTTCTTTTCAGCTACAAGAAGCAGCTTCTAGGTAGATCCCCTGGATGGCTATTAAGCTTTACTACCTGTCGCAAGCTAGTGCACCTTGAAACTGGCTCAATCAGCTGTCCAGAACTGCTGAAATATTTAGGTGTAGCACAGTAGCTAAATCTGGGAGCTGCCTGGACACTGGCAAGAAAGCCGGAAAGAAAAGCCCTGATCCCCTGTAACTATATAAGCACTACGGGACTGTTACTACACGAGTAGTGATAACGTCTGGTGGGGCGTGGTAGTAAGGGAGCCCCGTCTTACGGCGGTGGGGAGCGGGCTGCTACTTTACCTGGACAAAGCTACCATCGCGGTTGACAGCGACCGCGAACACTACGGTGCACCCATGGGGATTCGAACCCGGCACCTTCGTCGTGCAAGGAGCTCAGCCAATAACCACACAATACTAGAGAGCTAAGCCTACCTTGGAAATTGAAAATGCTGCGGCTTCAAAATCAGGGAAGTAGGCCCCTCTCTCAAGCCATCCAAGCTCCCCACCCTTGCGGTTGGACTGGCATGTACTGTGGGTCGTGGCCAGCTCAGCAAAGCTTGCTCCCTCTGCGGGCAGGGCAGCATGAAGTAGGTGGGTGAGAGTGCATGGGTGGGTGGGTATACATGGGTGTGCATGGGTGAGTGGGCGAGCATGCATGAGTGGGTGAGTGTGCATGGGTGTGTGGGTATGCATGGGTGTGCATGTGTGGGTGGGCGAGCATGCATGTGTGGGTGACTGTGCATTCATGTGGGTATAAGGGTACTAAAAAACACATGTGCTGAAGTGCTAGCAAGTAAGTTTTTGGATCCCATCTACATACAGTCGCATGAAAAGAAAGAAACACGCCAAGCCTGGAGACCCAAATTACGTGCCAGGCACTGCCAGCAAGTAACTTGAAGAACCCCATCAATGCTTTTCACCAAACCCAAGATGGCATAGGTCCTATGCAGCATCGCAAGCGATGTGGAAAATCGGCGGAGTGTGTTGGCAACGGAACGAAAGGTGGCAACGATGGTGCTGACCAAAGCCAGTTAGTTATGAGACAGTTGGCTGACGTATCAGGCTTCAATTTTTTTGTTGGTGAGACGCACAGACAGACAAATGGGTAACCCTAGGGGCTCCCACCCCCCAAAAGGGGTGGCTCCGCCAAAAATGTAGTACCCTGGTGGGTATGCGTTTATGAGTGTGCTTACGTGTGGGTGTGTGTTCGTGAGTATGTGTGCGTACATGCATGTGCATTGAAATTGAAATTGTTACATCCGTGTAATACAGTTACTCACAGGACGTGAAGTTAAGGACACCATAGCGTAAGCCGGAGCTAACATGCATGAGTACGTGTGTGTGTGTGCACACACATTTGTTATGAGTGTGTGCTTCTTATTCATAGATGGTTGTAAGGCCCACCTTGGATGTTGGGTGGGGCTTGCCTTGTAACGACACTTGTGATATGGCCATTAGTCAAGCTTTCCATTACACTGGTTTCAGAGCGCTTGACTAATGGGCATATCTTTAAGGTTAGAGTTTAGGGTTAGCCCTAAACCCTAACCCTAAGGCATACTCGAGATGTCAAGATACTGAATCTAACGTAAATATTCCCGAGATATGGACTAGTAGCAGGCTATCCTGCTGCATGCCCATACTTTTTCTTTTCAGCTATGAGCAACAGCTTCTAGGCAGATCCCCGAGCCAGTCACTAGGCTAAGCCCAAAGATTTTGGCAGTTCTAGACAGCGGATTCTGCCAGCTTCCAGACACGCTAGGTAGCGTTAGCTTTGGCTGAATAGCCAGTCGGGGGAGCTGCCTAGAAGCTGCTGCTTGTAGCTGGAAAAAAAACTATGCATGCCTTGGCCCCAATGAATCCATCCTGTCGTTATATCAATTGCCCAGGGCATCTTGCTGTGACAACAACTGTCTAGATCATCACTGTTTCTATTTTGCTAGAGGTGGTGTGGTGTGGTGTTGCTGCCCTTCCAGGCATTGTCAAGGTTGGTGGTGGGTTGGGGTCCTGTTGGTGGGGCGGGTTTGGGGTGGTGGTGGAGTGCTAGTGGTGGTGTGGTGTGGTGTTGCTGCCCTTCCAGGCATCTTGTTGTGACAACAACTGTCTAGATCATCACTGTTTCTTTTTGGGGAAGGGCTAGGCATAGCAGCTTCTAGGCTGTTTCCTTTCCTTGTCCTTGAGCTAAACCTGGAGCTAGCTAGCTAGTATTAAAGCTGGTATGACAGGCATTATAAGGTAGCTTCAAGCATTGGGTTTAACCCAGTGGCTGGCTATTGGGGCTGGCGGGAAGCTGCTATGAGTAGCCAAAAAATGAAACAGTGCAGATCATCTTGTTATCCAATTCAGAGATTGCGTGACGTTGATGGTCCTCACATGAGCTGCGATTACACTGCAAATTTGGGGGGTCTTCGGCACCCTTTTATTTGGCTCATAAGGGTGTATTTTGGGTAATAAGGGTGTGTAAGGGTGTCGTAGGGCTGCTGAATGGGTGCCGAAGACCTCCCAAGTTTGCAGTGTTATCTTTACGGTTTTTCTTCTGGGCTGCGCGTAGCAGCTTCTAGGCAGCTCCCTGGGCCAGCCACTGGGCTCAGCCACAAGATACCAGGAGCTTCAGAAAGCTGACAATGTCAGCCGTCACAAGCAATAGCTTGCGCTAGCCTTGTTTAAGTATCTAGGTAGGGGAGCTGTCTAGAAGCTGTCATGTGTAGCCGAACAGAAAAACACTGGTTGTCTTATCCCCCACCACCCACCCTTTAGCTTGGTCTCGCAATCATCCAGGATTGCCTTGTTATCCTCGGGTACCATGATGTGAGCCACAAGAAGCTTCCGATCAGTTTGTCCGGCAGCGGCTGCAACGCTTCGAACGGATCGCGGAACCATGCGGAAAACGCCCTTTGCACACGAGGACGCGAGTAGGCGAGACATGATGTTGAACTGAACCAGAATTCAGAGACAGACAGGACTTCGGTGCTAGCTCGATGCACAGATGCTGATGGAGAATTGAAGGGGTCGTGGGATTGGAGGGTGAGATGTAGCTTAATCAATGTTCAGCTACACTGTCAGTCTTAGATAGCCTCTCATCAACCTACATGAGACTGACAGTCTTAGGTAGCCTCTGATGGTACCGGCGGTACTGTGCGTCACGTGATATAACAAGTCCTTGGCGCTTCGCAAGCGACGCAGAAAATTGGCGGGGTTGGTGTAGCGTAACGGGAGAGTGGCATGGATAGGAAGGTGCACCAGCGAATCAGAATAGTGGACAGCGGGGACGGAGCGAATGCAGCGGACCGAAGCCAGGGTTTACGCGGGGGGGGGGGGGGGGGGGGGGGGGGGGGTAGCTCCGGGGGCCCCGAACCGAATTTGGGTTCCTGCTTTTCCGATGTCTCTTTGAAAGGCAAAAGCAAACGCGAAGCAATTTCCGGAGTTTACATTGTAGATTCACCTCCTGCCATGGCCTGTGGAGAAAGCTGCCCGAAAGCACCGAGAGTACACGATCGTACGCAAGTGACTGCCGCAAGCTGCACAGAGCACAGATCGAGCCAGGGAATCGATCAATCGCCATCAAATTGCTCCATCCATCACATTGCCTGAAGTTGAATTATCAGAAACTGCACGATTCTGCCCCTCGTTCCGACTGCTGCGGGTCCGTATGCCAGCCTGTAAGGGCTGGGAATGGCCTGGCTTGGTACTTGTGTAGGTCAAATGGGTGACCTTCTTGCCAAGTATTAGGCAGCTTTGATTTCTTTCCTTTAGCTACCAATGGTATGGTAATACTCGCGGGTACCAAATACAGAAACCTTAAAATACAGATATATAACTTCTACACCAAATCCATCTGGGTAAAATATGCTGGGAGGGTGCAAACTAGTAACTTACAGCTTGGGTCGTGTTTCCAACTTGAATAAGACTCCTCAAACATGACATTCGTGCACATTAAGGGCTGTTTTGGGCCCAAATACACCACATCTGCCTTTTCTAGTCTCTATTCCAAATACGGACCTTTCAAATTTCTTGCCAGGATTAAATATTTTAGTAACATGTGTTTAAAGTCAAAAATAAAATTTTGGCTGGGAAAAAAGTGTAAAAAGAGCGGGGGGCCCTCAGGAAGTTGCTCGTGTACCGCATGCCGGAATCGGGGCCGAAAAAAAAAATCAAAGAACTCCGAAAAAATCGAGAGAACTTCAAATGGAACCCAAAGGGTTATAGGAAGGAATGAAACAAGGCAAAAAATTCGAAAACAATTTGCCAAGCTAGAAAGAGAGGAAAAACTAATATCAAAAATGGGTAACAACGGTATAGAAAACCCGATCCGGGAATAGGAACCTAATGCCAAACTTTGATCACGAAAAGAAACTAATATGACCAAATGCAAGGATGACCCTAAGAAGAAGCGGTCATACCTAACATGCGGACAAACCTCCAGAACACAGCAGGATCAAGGGGCTTGGTGAAGGGGTCAGCACAGTTATCCACGGTGTTAACATAGGCAACATCCAGTGAACCATCCTCCACCAGCTCCTTGATGTAGTGATGAATAACATCAATGTGCTTGCTGCGAGGCAGGAGCTGCCAGTCTTTGGCCCAACTTAGAGACCCTAAGTTGTCACCCTGAATGGTAACCAAAGCACAAGGCAGACCCAGATCCACCCTCAATTTCTTCAACCATTGTACCTCCCTGGCAGCCTGGGACAGGGCCTGATACTCAGCCTCACTAGAGCTAATGGCAACAGTAGGCTGCCTCTTGCTCATCCAGTTCACTATGCACCCCCCAGCTAGCACAGCAAAGCCAGTCTGAGACCGCCTGTCAGACCCATCATCAGCAAAGGATGAGTCACTAAAGACAGTAAAAGAGAACTCAGGGTTGTGGGTGTAAGTGAGACCCAGGTGGGAATGTGTTCTCAAATACAAGAGCAACCGCTTGGCAGCCCCCCAGAGAGGGACGGTAGGGTGAGCAGAAAACCTGGACAGGTAGCTCACAGCAAAAGAAATATCAGGCCTGGTGCAAGTAGCCAGGTATAGCAAAGCACCCACAAGAGAGAGGTACTGGCTATTAGACGGCAGGGGTTCTCCAGGGGCGTCAGAAACGGTGGACTTGGCCATGGGGGCAGCAAACCTGGGTGGGGCAGCATCAGTAAGACCAAACTGCTCCACCAGATCAACAATGTAGGTGTGCTGAGAGATGTTGATCTGAACACACCTGCCTTCAGAATCAAGTGTAACATGCATGTCCAAAGAGAGGAACTGAACCGGAACACCCATCTCTTTGACCTCCCAGCCAGCCTTTTCCATAGCCTGGATAAGCAACACATACCTATCCAGCTCACTAAAAGCACAGATAAAATCATCAACATAGGTCAGAACATAGCTCCACCCACCATCAGAATCCTTCCTAAAATACAGAGCAGGTTCAGCCTTGCACATAGTGAAGCCGTGTGAAACCAGAACCCGCTTGACATCCCTACTCCAAGCCCTGGGTGCCTGCTTCAATCCATAAAGAGACTTGAGCAGCTTGCACACAAGGGGAACACCGTTGGGACCAAGGTGCTGAAAGCCCTCAGGCTGGCGGCAGTACAGGTCCAGACCAGGTTCCAGCTTAGCGTTCAGAAACGCAGTTTTGATGTCCAGCTGCCGAACAAACATCTTTCTATGAGTGATGGCAGCCAGGAGCACCCGAAGACCTGCTTTAGAGGAGACAGGGGCATATACGTCATGAAAATCCAGCCCAGGACGTTGCAGAAAGCCACGTACCACAAAACGTGCCTTGAAGCGTATAGAACCATCAACCCCAATCTTCTTCACAAATAACCACCTGCCTGACAGGATCTTTTGCTTACGAGGCTGTGGAGTGAGTACCCAAGTACCATGGGCATGTAGGGAAGCCATCTCATCCTTCATAGCAAGAAGCCATTGATCCCTGTCAGGGTTGGTAGGGAGCATGGCAGCTTTATAGGTTAGTTCAGTGGAGGGGGCAACAGATGCTCCCACGTACAAGCAGTTTACTTGTACATGAGCAGCGGGGATATCAGCAGTATCAGCAGTAACCGGTAGTAGAGCCCCCAGTGCAGAACTACTGCCTGGTTGAACAGGGCCGGCCTTATTTGCCTCTAATTCAACGAAGCCTGGGTCGACCGGAACACCCCAGCCATACGCAGTATCGGAGCCTGACCAATGATCAAGATCATCACTTGCACTATCGGCAAAGGCTACATCATCACCCGGGCTCCCGATTAATCTATCAGGAACGGCAGGAGGCGAAGCGCTCACCAACCCCTTCGAGCCATCCAAGATGATTGGAGCAGGGTGACTATTAGACAATGGACCTATAAGAGGCTCCACTATGATCTGAGATTGTCGTAATCCTAGAGCTTCACCGACGGAATTTGACGCAGAGGAGGGCCTGGCGACCCCCTGAGATTCGGCTAAGATTTTATCCGTAGGAACTGCAGAACCTCGCCCGCCCAGTGCATTCTCACGCAATACAGTACCAGCAGCCCCTGACCGGGGACGCAGAATCATCCTATGGCCAGGACAGTGGTCAACAATTGGGGAAAGCAAAGGACCTAGGGAATGGACCGCAGCCTCAGATGAATTGCGGTGCTCTCACGCGTTTTATGACTTGGTGACTACTTATGTACTTCCTTAGAACTATCGGCCCAGACAGTGTTTCTGTCTGTACTGTGTCAGCTTCCCGTAGACTGTGTCATCCTTCATGACACGGTGACAGCTTCCTGTTGACTGCGTCATCGGTCTCTCACTGACACACTCTGTATAGCCGGTGCCTGACTTAAGATTCCTGACTTAGGGTCTAGTCAGGTTACAGGCATCCGCCTCTCCCACCGCTGGTGTTCTTTGGCGTCCGCCTGTCCTTGTAACGCTATTCATGTCTCCGTGTATAGATTGGCGCGTCTGTCTCCGCTGCATACATCTCTCTCCACTCTTCGAAGTGCTTTCTAGCTGATAGGTTACGGGCTTATTACTTCTACCACTGCTTTACAATGCAACTTCCGCGTGGGCCTCCTGCCGGCTTCGAGAAACTTACCCCACAGAATGGTATTTCCTGGTCGCGCGGTATGGAGAGCGTCATTATCAGTAATGGATGCGACCGAATTCTTCCTCTAAAGATTCGTGTTCCCACTGATTGGCTAGATGATTGCGCGCCAGCGGCCTCTGCTGCCGGAGATGAGTCTCCTTCCGCCATCATGGAAGCCACCCCCCCCTCCAATACCTCCATTTCTCCGTCTCCTTCTCCTTTTGTCCAACGTCTCCGACCTGAGGTTGAGGATATTCTGATGCGCCTATGCTGTGTTTCCACACAGATTATCCAGTATGCAAGGTCGCCTCCACCCGCTGATGCCCGCTTTACCTACGACACTGTAGACCTTGCTCTCCATAGCCATGAAGATGGCTATGCTTACGGCAAGTCTGACGACTCAGAGGAAGATTACTCTGATGATTGTATGGAAGATCTACAGAGTGCCAGAAATGGCGACTTCGGTGGAGTCACTCCCTCTTCTGCTACTAGGGTTTTCCACACCTCCACTGTCTCTCCGGTGTATGAGCCTCAATTGGCACCTTCTCCTGCGGTCTTCAAGCCTCCGTCTGCCGCTCTGCTTGCGCCGCTTCCACCAGACCTACCTGAGGTGGTCAAGCCGTCTTTGCTGCGGAGTTTGTCTCTTGGTCCTTTGGGTCCTCTACTCAACCTTGCAGAGCAGGCTCGCAACCCTGCAGAGCGGGCTCTTGGTGCTTACCATACTCGGGCTCGCGAGGCTGCTGCCACGAGTGTCCACAGATCTGCTGCTGGCACCTCGCAGGAGCCCCCTCCACCTCCACCGGTGGATCTGCCACCTGCGCCTGGCCCTCCGCCGTCTATGAATCCTACGCTGTCCGGCATATCCTGGGAACATCTGCTTGATGGCACACCACCTGTGCGGCTGGCTGTGCGGGACTGCCAACTTATTCGCCAAGCCCAGTATGCTGGAGATTCTCTTGATCGCACTTTGTACGGTAGGCTGGATGAGGCAGCCACTCGGGCTAATCTAGATAGAAAGGGTCGCCCTAAGCGTGTGATGGCTTACTCTGAGCTGGGTCATGAGTGTCGTGCTTTTCTAGGACCTGTGAAGGCAGGGATTAACTGCCCTTCCCCTGGAGGTGTTACCTTTGGTGGGATTGGGCGTAGGAACAATGATCTCCGAGGGTATCAGTATGTGAAGGTCCCTCTCAGTTTTGTTCCTGTTAGGCCTGATTTCGAGCTCGTTGCGAGTGTTGCGCATTCCTTAGATCTCATTAGGAACTTAGATGATCAGCGCGCATATGATGCTGGCATTGCTGCCGAGTATTTTATGTCGGTTCGTGCCTCGTATGCTCCTGTGCCTGATCCTCTTGCTGCTGGACCCTCGGCCTCTCATGGTGAGTCTCGTGTAGATCCTGCACTGTTGGGTTTTAGTGCCCTGCCCCTGGAACGTCAGGAGTTCATGTGTCTCACTATGATGCTTGCGAACATGACGGATGCGATGGTCAATGTGTATCAGGATTTTGCCACTCCTCGGGATATCTTCTTGCATATCCGAAGACAGCGTTCTGATGCTCTTGCTGCTCGTGTCCCTCTCATGCTTGTTGAGCTTCGGCGTGCAACCATGGACAACTCTGAACCTGTGGATGTGTTCTTTCGCAGGGTCCGGGGCTTGTGCACTGACCTCCGCAGTGCGGGATACCCACAGCCTCAGCGCCATGCCATGCATACTATTATTAATGGCATCATGCACCCACGCTTCGACTCTCTGCGGCTACAGTTTGGTCTCGCACTGCATCAGAACCAGCCTGTTGATTACTGGACCTGTCTGGCAGCATATAGATCATTAGATTTCTTGAACGTGTCTCTCCCTAAGTCTGATCCGAGGCATCCTGGTTGGTCCCGCGATCCTCCCCAAGTCCCTGCCAATGCTGCTTTTCAGCGTGGCAGGGGACCTGGTCCTCAGGGTTCCGGGACTACCAAGAGGCGCTTGGATTGCACTTGGGGCCCCTGTCTTTCCAAAACGAGCCACTCGGAGGACCGTTGCTGGACGAAACATCCGCACCTGCGAAAGGCCAAGGCTGGTGCACCGGGCATTGAACCCGTGCCCGTTGCCTTGGCCCTTCCACGTTCGCTGACTCGCAAGCAGTTGTCCACCTTGCAGGCTCAGATTGATGGGTACGCCATGTCCAAGAGCTAGGAGGTACGCTCTGTCCTATTCTCTTGCACTACGAAGTTCTCTAACGTTTGTAGCCCTAGTCTTTCTGAGGGTGTCTGGCATGTGGACTCTGGAGCTGGAATGTCAATCACGGGTGATAAGTCTTTGTTCACTGTGTTTGAATCTTCTGCTGTTGGGCCTACGGTTCGATTTGGTGACGGGGTGATTCAACGGTCAGAGGGTAAGGGATCCATTGTGTTATGTAGTGATTGGTTACCAACATCAATCACTCTAACCAATGTTCTTTATATCCCTCACTGTCCTTTGTGGATGGTGACTCAAGCAATCGTGCAAAAGCTGCTTTTTCTAGGATGCTCACTAAGGCCCAAAAGGCACACCACATGCTTCGTAGGCGATGCCATACTATGGAGATATACAATATTGATATTCTCACCCACCTGTTTGATTCTCTTGTACAACCTATCCTGAATTTTGGCTGTGAGGTGTGGGCTCCTTCTATTCTGAACAACACACTTATCTCAAATGACCATGCTTGTGAGAAATGGCATAGAGGTATACTTAAACAAATGTTGGGTGTTTGCCAATCTACTACATCTAATATTATCATGGAAGAGCTGGGTAGAACCCCGTTGTGTTTTGCTTGGCTTAAACAAGCTTTGCGCTTCTGGAACAAGACCATACATAAAGAACCTGAGGATCTCATTAGAATGGCTCTTGAGGAATCTTTTGACTCCAACACTGGCTGGGTTCATGACTTGCGTTGTGCTCTCCACAAGCTAGGATCCAGTAAAAACATCAACATTTTGGAGGCTGTCGATGTCGAAGGTATTATGTCTGAAGTTTTTGAGTCATGGAGGTTTAAGTACCCAAGTGACACCAATGCAGTTAGAGACATCCCTGATGAGAGAAGGGTTGGCTTTAAACGCCTCCGATACCAAAAATGGTTCGCAGCCAACAGCAATGATGAGAATGGCTTGATTCCTTTTACATCCGCCTTACATAAGCAGGATCAGATTCGTTCTATAGCACAGTTTAGAATGGGTTCCCATTGGCTGAACACAGAAAGAATGAGGGTGGTGGATAGAGCACACATCCCTCGCTCAATGAGACACTGTCAAATGTGTGGGTTCCAAAAAACTGAGGATGAAATGCATATGTTTGAGTGCCCTTTTTATAATGATATTCGCCTCCGCTACCAGAATCTGTTTACAGATATTTATAGGCATGTCCATGAGGATACCGACTTAACCGTATGGAATGTGGAATTCTGCGATTCCACATTCAGAACCTTTATGAATGGAAATGGCACTAAGTCTTTTTGGAGCAACCTAGCCGACTATCTTTCTACTTGTAGAAGAGCAAGACAGGAAGCCCTGGACTGCTTAGTGGCACCGTAATTTATTATCCCTTTTTTTTCTTCTTGAGACTTCTCATTTGTTAGCTTCTTACCTCCGCCACTGTAAGTGGTTGAGATCTGGGTCCTGCTCTAAGGGGTTTAATACCTACGCCACCAAAACGGTGGTTGGGAGTTTGGTTTGTTTGTCCTCGACACACCCCTGATGTAATGGGGTTTTTTGCTTTGTGGGTGCTTTTTCTTTTTGTTTAAAGCACAGAGTCTCATACACCCTCGCGGTGTCAAGTAGACTTTAACATGTAATGTAATGTAATGTAATGTCCGGTGAATCTCCTGTCAGTAAATGCTGTAGCTCATTCTCTCCACTGCCAGGTTTCTTTTGATAGTCTTAGTTGCACTGCCACTCAGGGCTCTTCTGTTCTCTGGTCCTTCCCTGCCTCCAGTGATGGTGTGTACAAGTTTGCATGTAGGCCTTGTCACACCTCCAGTCGTTGTTTAAGAGTTGCTGACAATTATCCAGCGTTTGCACTTGATGTTGATGAGGACGGTGGAGTTGTTCTCCCTACCACTCCTGCATGGTTGTGGCATAGGCGGTTGGGTCATCCCGGCTATAGTGCCTTACACAAACTTGTCAAGAGTGGTATGGTTAAGAACTTACCCCTCAGTCTGGGTCAAGTGCAAAAGTTGGGTAAGATCCCATGTGATGCTTGTCACAAGGCTAAGGGCAAACGTCTCCCTTTTCCTAAAGAAAGCAAAACTGAGATCCGTGCACCTCTCCAACGACTTCACTTGGATATAATGGGACCAGTTCATATTAGGGGTCTGCGTGGGGAGTTTTACATCCTGTGCCTCATAGACCAATTCTCTGGCTTTGCTGAAGTATTGTGCTTGAGGACCAGGGATGAAGCTCCCTTAGCAGTCCAAACTATCATCCTCAGATGGTCAAATCAGCTGCAGGGGTTTGCCTTTAAGTGTCTGAGATCTGACAGGGCCAAGGAGTTTATAGTTAAATGGTTCGAGGATTGGCTGATATCGGTTGGGGCAGTACATGAGTTATCGTTGGTGTACACTGCCCAGCAGAACGCAACTGTGGAAAGGTATAATGGGGTCTTGCAGTCTATAGCTAGGAGTATCCACCTGGAATCAAAGCTAGCTAAGTCTTTCTGGCCTTATGCCTTCCTAGCTGCTTGTTACCTTCGTAACCGACTGCCCAATCAGGGACGCAAGACACCTTATGAGTTGTTTTATGGGGTGATGCCTGATGTGTCGTTGTTACGTGTGTTTGGATGCCCCTGCTATGTCACGTTAGTCAATGGGAAGAAACGTAACAAGCTGGACGAAAGGGCGTTATCTGGTAGACTGGTTGGGTATTCTCTGGTGAGTAAGGGTTATTTTATTTGGGTTCCTAAGTTGCGCCAGGTAGTAGAGAGTCGTGATGTACTCTTCTATGAACAGTTTAGCTATAACTGTATTCCTGGGCTTCCTCCCTATGACGGGTCGCCGTATGTTTCTAGCATCCCTGCCGCTATCAACGGACACATGCCTGAGGCTGCGGTCCATTCCCTAGGTCCTTTGCTTTCCCCAATTGTTGACCACTGTCCTGGCCATAGGATGATTCTGCGTCCCCGGTCAGGGGCTGCTGGTACTGTATTGCGTGAGAATGCACTGGGCGGGCGAGGTTCTGCAGTTCCTACGGATAAAATCTTAGCCGAATCTCAGGGGGTCGCCAGGCCCTCCTCTGCGTCAAATTCCGTCGGTGAAGCTCTAGGATTACGACAATCTCAGATCATAGTGGAGCCTCTTATAGGTCCATTGTCTAATAGTCACCCTGCTCCAATCATCTTGGATGGCTCGAAGGGGTTGGTGAGCGCTTCGCCTCCTGCCGTTCCTGATAGATTAATCGGGAGCCCGGGTGATGATGTAGCCTTTGCCGATAGTGCAAGTGATGATCTTGATCATTGGTCAGGCTCCGATACTGCGTATGGCTGGGGTGTTCCGGTCGACCCAGGCTTCGTTGAATTAGAGGCAAATAAGGCCGGCCCTGTTCAACCAGGCAGTAGTTCTGCACTGGGGGCTCTACTACCGGTTACTGCTGATACTGCTGATATCCCCGCTGCTCATGTACAAGTAAACTGCTTGCACGTGGGAGCATCTGTTGCCCCCTCCACTGAACTAACCTATAAAGCTGCCATGCTCCCTACCAACCCTGACAGGGATCAATGGCTTCTTGCTATGAAGGATGAGATGGCTTCCCTACATGCCCATGGTACTTGGGTACTCACTCCACAGCCTCGTAAGCAAAAGATCCTGTCAGGCAGGTGGTTATTTGTGAAGAAGATTGGGGTTGATGGTTCTATACGCTTCAAGGCACGTTTTGTGGTACGTGGCTTTCTGCAACGTCCTGGGCTGGATTTTCATGACGTATATGCCCCTGTCTCCTCTAAAGCAGGTCTTCGGGTGCTCCTGGCTGCCATCACTCATAGAAAGATGTTTGTTCGGCAGCTGGACATCAAAACTGCGTTTCTGAACGCTAAGCTGGAACCTGGTCTGGACCTGTACTGCCGCCAGCCTGAGGGCTTTCAGCACCTTGGTCCCAACGGTGTTCCCCTTGTGTGCAAGCTGCTCAAGTCTCTTTATGGATTGAAGCAGGCACCCAGGGCTTGGAGTAGGGATGTCAAGCGGGTTCTGGTTTCACACGGCTTCACTATGTGCAAGGCTGAACCTGCTCTGTATTTTAGGAAGGATTCTGATGGTGGGTGGAGCTATGTTCTGACCTATGTTGATGATTTTATCTGTGCTTTTAGTGAGCTGGATAGGTATGTGTTGCTTATCCAGGCTATGGAAAAGGCTGGCTGGGAGGTCAAAGAGATGGGTGTTCCGGTTCAGTTCCTCTCTTTGGACATGCATGTTACACTTGATTCTGAAGGCAGGTGTGTTCAGATCAAACATCTCTCAGCACACCTACATTGTTGATCTGGTGGAGCAGTTTGGTCTTACTGATGCTGCCCCACCCAGGTTTGCTGCCCCCATGGCCAAGTCCACCGTTTCTGACGCCCCTGGAGAACCCCTGCCGTCTAATAGCCAGTACCTCTCTCTTGTGGGTGCTTTGCTATACCTGGCTACTTGCACCAGGCCTGATATTTCTTTGCTGTGAGCTACCTGTCCAGGTTTTCTGCTCACCCTACCGTCCCTCTCTGGGGGGCTGCCAAGCGGTTGCTCTTGTATTTGAGAACACATTCCCACCTGGGTCTCACTTACACCCACAACCCTGAGTTCTCTTTTACTGTCTTTAGTGACTCATCCTTTGCTGATGATGGGTCTGACAGGCGGTCTCAGACTGGCTTTGCTGTGCTAGCTGGGGGGTGCATAGTGAACTGGATGAGCAAGAGGCAGCCTACTGTTGCCATTAGCTCTAGTGAGGCTGAGTATCAGGCCCTGTCCCAGGCTGCCAGGGAGGTACAATGGTTGAAGAAATTGAGGGTGGATCTGGGTCTGCCTTGTGCTTTGGTTACCATTCAGGGTGACAACTTAGGGTCTCTAAGTTGGGCCAAAGACTGGCAGCTCCTGCCTCGCAGCAAGCACATTGATGTTATTCATCACTACATCAAGGAGCTGGTGGAGGATGGTTCACTGGATGTTGCCTATGTTAACACCGTGGATAACTGTGCTGACCCCTTCACCAGCCCCTTGATCCTGCTGTGTTCTGGAGGTTTGTCCGCATGTTAGGTATGACCGCTTCTTCTTAGGGTCATCCTTGCATTTGGTCATATTAGTTTCTTTCGTGATCAAAGTTTGGCATTAGGTTCCTATTCCCGGATCGGGTTTTCTATACCGTTGTTACCCATTTTTGATATTAGTTTTTCCTCTCTTTCTAGCTTGGCAAATTGTTTTCGAATTTTTTGCCTTGTTTCATTCCTTCCTATAACCCTTTGGGTTCCATTTGAAGTTCTCTCGATTTTTTTTTCCGGAGTTCTTTGATTTTTTTATTTTATATATGTTACATATACTTCTATGTCCCCAGTGCCATAGGTGGAGAGGTAGTATTGTATGTCACCTGTGTCATAGGTGGAGTGTCAGCATGAATTGCGGTGCTCTCACGCGTTTTATGACTTGTTGACTACTTATGTACTTCCTTAGAACTATCGGCCCAGACAGTGTTTCTGTCTGTACTGTGTCAGCTTCCCGTAGACTGTGTCATCCTTCATGACACGGGTGACAGCTTCCTGTTGACTGCGTCATCGGTCTCTCACTGACACACTCTGTATAGCCGGTGCCTGACTTAAGATTCCTGACTTAGGGTCTAGTCAGGTTACAGGCAATCCGCCTCTCCCACCGCTGGTGTTCTTTGGCGTCCGCCTGTCCTTGTAACGCTATTCTTGTCTCCGTGTATAGATTGGCGCGTCTGTCTCCGCTGCATACATCTCTCTCCGCTCTTCGAAGTGCTTTCTAGCTGATAGGGTTGTAAGCCCCGGAACCATCGAAAAAAGTCGAAAAATGTGTCGGGGGGTGGGGTAGATATCGATCCCTCAAAAGAGGGGGGGGGGGGGGGGGGGGGGGGGGGGGGGGGGGTGGGTCCGACGGCTTTCAGAAATTTCCTCTGGTGAAGACTGTTAGAGGCCAAAACTTCCTCAGTACTCGGTCTCTGCTAAAATTAAGCAGACCTATGACACAAGCTCGGCGAGATCTTTCCGAATCCACCCTTATTTCCGACACCGAGTAAATATGGAGGCGTGATCCTCTAGATCCTGTCTAGATCCAAGTCGAGGCACCTGCCAGGCTGGCAGATCCTCGTTCAGGGGTCGAGCGGTTTCGGAAATATCTTCGTAACTTCCTCACCAGACGGAATCTGACGAAGTAAGCATACCCACGAAACTGGTTCGACGAGAGCATTCCGACTCCGCGAATGTTTTCGAGAATGAGTAAATGTGTCGTGGTAGTGCTGAGTAGTGACCTCCACAGGTTCTAAATACACCAAGTGTGAAGGTTGGGTCAAACCAGAAACTCAATCTTTCCTCCCCAAACTTATTGGGTATAAGGAGGGTACTTGGGCATGCGACTTAAGCTTAACACCACCTTCAAATTCTCAAACACCAACACTAGCTAGCTCAGCTCAGAATCAGGACTAGGAAAGGGTGTTTGCGTGACCATGTTGTCAAACTTTGATCAAATCCAAATGTAAGCCCACAAATGGATAGAGCTCGTCAAGGAGATCACTATAGACCCTACTTTGACCCCCCTAATTATAATTGTTGAAGGAGATATGGGCCTTTGGGGGGGGGGGGGGGGGTAAGGCTGATTACAAAAACTTCCGGCATAGGTATATGAAAAAAACTTCCTCAGGGCCCCTGAAAAAGAGTAACTTGTTTTTCGTTTTTCCGCCTTTTTTAGCCATGTTCAGGCCAATATTTGAAGGTGTTTGGTCAACTGGGCCGGGCAAGTTTTAGCGACACCTCACCACTCCGTTGTCAACTGACGATCTACAAAAAAAAAAACGGCCGGTTGACCGAACACCGACCTAGAGAGACATGCCAAAACGTGGAACCAGATCTAGCCCTAGCTACCCCCCCCCCCGGGTTTACGACACAGAACAAAACAATTCACCGCAACCCCGCCGCTCCGCCCCCACCCGGCGCAAAAAAGCTGAAGTCAAATGTATGTCTCTGTCGCGAATCATTAGCTCTGCTGTTTCGCACACCTTTCTTCCTACCGTATCTAGTTGTCTCATTATTCCAAGGCCGACGCTTGAGTCGGCATAGGACTCGCGGCTGTGCCTTTAAAAGGCAGGGTGATCTACACCCTCAAGTCAACGTTTTCAGCGTGCAGGAAGGATGGGTGGAGCACGTCCGCAGCACTACAGGCAGGGCCCTATTCAAATGGAAAAGGTCGCAGGGAACATTGAAGGATACAGTTGACAGCTTGAGCAAGAGGTTGGACACGCTTGTGGGCAGGGTGCCTGAAGGAGCGAAGGTTTGTTACCACATTCTTCTGTACGCTGACCCATGTAGTCAAGGGCGAGAATGGGAAGTCCACAGAGTTTATTACCCTTGGTCGCGCATCAGAGAACCTGGAGGGACTGCGTGGGGAGCCAGCCTGTGAACGAATTCAAGGCTGCTGTGGTAGATTGTCACAACAACATTGGCAATACGACAAGACAGTCAAGCCTGTAAAGTTGTACCAGACATCCAGAAGCCAACTCTCCCGGATCAATCAAGAAAGACCTTCAAGGCTGTGAGAGAATGGACAGCTGAAGTATGCAACCATAAGTGGGGAACACGTAAGTCTGACGGTTGTGTGCCTTCTAGCAGGATGGATATAGTGTGTGTGCGAGGGTGCCTTGTAGCTTGCATGGATGTGTAGGGGTAGGGCTTTGAAGGTGTCTAGTATCATGCATGGATGGATATGGTGTGTGTGTGAGGTTGTATGTTTAGGGTGCCTTGTAGCATGGATGGGTAGGGGGAGGGTGTGTTTAAGGGTACCTTGCATATCATGGATGGCTAGGGGGTGATGCGTTAAGGTGTCATGTATCATGCATGGATGGATATGGTGTGTGTGTGAGGGGTGTGTGTTGTGGGGGTGGGGGTGGGGGGTGGGGTGGGGGGGCTTGTAGCATGCATGGATGGGTAGGGTGAGGGTGTGGGTGAGGATGTCTTGTAGCATGCATGGATGGGTAGAGGGTGTGGCTGTGAAGGTGTGTGTCGTGAGGGTATGGGCGAGGGTGCCTTGTAGCATGCATGGATGGATAGGGTGTGCGTGAGTGAGGGCAGCATGGGTGATTAGGGTGGAATAGGGTTTGAAGGTGGTGAGTGAGAATGCCTTGTAGCATGGTTGGATGCGTGAGGGGGGGGGGGGGGGGACTGTGATGGTGCCTTGTAGCATTGATGGGGTGTGTGAGGGTGGAGTGGGGGGTGGGGTCGAGTGGATGGGTGTGTGTGAGGATACCATGTAGCATGCATGGATAGGTGTGGGTGGGGTGGGTGCTTCTAAATAGGATGTGTAGAGTGTGTGTTAGAGGGTGCCTTGCAGCATGAATGCATGTGGTGGGTTGGGGCTGTGAGGTTGCAGTACAGCATTGAAGACGTATATTGTATCCTAAATCATTTGTCTGCGGTGCCTTCTATGCTGTAGGCCTCAAGAGGGATATATACAAGAAACATGCTTTGGATCCAGAGAAATATCCAATTCTAGGGTTTTGGACAAGGAATACGATTGATGCCCTTCTCAGCTGCTTCTGGAGGACCTAGGTTGGCGGGGGAATTTGCATGTACGAACACAGTTTTATCGCTGAATTGCTGAGGTGGGTATGAGACGCGACATGTCAAAGGCAGGCGGGAAAGAGCACTACAACAGACATACTATTTAGGCTTCTGACTTGAGGTTGACTCAGGTCTGCGACGCGACGAAGTACAAGGGAAGAATTTCGGAGAGAGACTAACCATTGCTACCAGTGTTGCCCAAAGAATAAGGCTGGCTCTTGTCCCCTAAGGCTGGTCTTTGATGTCGCATTGATCAGCCAGATGTGCATGGAGACAATCAGGGTGGGTAGGTTGGACGGCCGCCCTATTGCATGAGGTGCAGGGGTGTGATGGCCCAGTGTTGCACAAAGCCACCTGCAGTAGCTCCACTAGAGGAGCAACCAAGGGGCCAGAGGTACGAGTGCTATGCCGCTGTTCATGGGGAGGCGTGCCTGGGTACTGACAGCGTGGGAGAGATAGGCTTATGGAGTTGGGGCCGGCCAGCCCTGACACAGCACACAATCTCGCCACTGCTGCGTAACACAAGAGGAAGTGGATGAGGCAGCAGAGTACTAGCACATCGACAACCTAATCAGCGGCAGTCAAGGCAAGCTTCTGTTCGGCATCCAGTAACCGTTCATCAAGAAGGACAAGTACCAGCGCTTGAACGCGGTGGAAGCAGACCGCCATCCCCTACGCAGGAACAGACCAAGAGACAGCAGCCTAGACAACAGGCTGGTAGGGAACGTCTGCTGCCAACCACCACACATCAACGTTCCAGGTGTAAGGCAAAAATTGGAGGGAGTGCTAAGACGGACGATGCAGAAATTGCGAGGTCAAGTCGGATCTTGACGGAATTGCTTAGAAAGGATCCCCTTGTTTTCGAATCACCCTTTTCAACCCATGCCAAATTATTGCTGCAATTGAGGGGTGAAGGACAGGACTGAATAAAAAAACATCCAGCCAAGAGAAAATGCCCACCTTGCTCGATTAAGTATAGCTTGGGTAGTTGAGTGTAGTGATTGGGTTCAGTCAACATGGTGCAAGGCATGTAGGATTGATTTGCTATTTACATGTCTTATTTATTTATCATTTCGTTTACCGGTATTTGATTTCCTTTCATATGCTTTGTGCTTCCTTCTAGTGAGTACTTGAACCTTGACTTGGTTATATGGCTCGAGTCTTTATAGCTGCTCGCCATCTATGGAAGTAACGTAACAAAAAAAAGGACTAATATGCGAGCAGTGATGACAAAGGGCAAATTCTTCGACCTTCCAGGGTTCCTACAAAGGCGCGCGCGGCGTTCCTATTTGCGCAAGTTTTTGAGGCCCCATTGCCCCAGTGTAAACCCCCCGTGGGCGCAGCCCGAAGTTTTGTGCATTTAAGCGCCAGACCAATTGACAAAAGGTGTACCCTGGAAATTCCACCTGAAGGTGCGCATCAAGTAAGTGAGGAAATCATTTTGTTTCTAGTGGGTCCAGGTTGATAAAGTGCACGGTAATGCCCTTACTTATTTGGGGCCTGTCTGCCATCATATTGTTGCGCTCTTCACAAGTTCCCGCGCCCCAACGTAACAACAGGATACAAGAACCATTTGTGATCCATGCTGATACTTCAACTTGGCTTCTGCCTTCGTATTTTTCGATGTTATGGCTAGGGGATAGGCTAAAGGGACTTAGCCAGATGTCAGCGTATACTACTCGGGACCCGAGTGCTATTGGCATCTGAATCAGATGCCAATCAGGGCACTCGTGTCCTAGTAGTATTACGCTGGACACCAGCCCTGTAGGAAAGGCGAGGACTACTAAGCATTGGATGTACTGAAGGATGTTAAACGAGCCTGTAGCCACTGCCGATATGGAGTTACATGTTGTAAGCGGTGGGTGTGGTTGTGATGGGAGCCATTCGACATTCTGAATTCAGTTTCGTCACGAAATCTGCTTACTAGGGACTGGAAATAGGTTGAGTGTTATAGCTCATGTACTGCTGCGCTGTACTGGTGTCCGCTAGCTTATAGGCTTGAGACTCCAACCGATAATATATCAGAATGTCATATCAAATTACAAACGGACGACACTGCAAAGCCAAGAGTGATAAATCACAATGTCATTCATCATCATCATATTAATGAATAATACCCGCCATAGGAATCGAAAAGTATCATTGATGGAATCATAGTCGGACCAGTGCTCCTTACATCTATAAAGAAATGTTACACACGCTGGTCAAGGCCACCATAAACTGAATGTAATAAAGAAGGATTGCCATCGCCATCAGCATCAATGTAGAACAGACCGATTCAACCGCAATATTGATAAGGAATGAAAAACTGAGGGATGGTTTGCCTCGGGGCATTCAACTTCAACTCACAAATAATCTCACGTGGATCCTAGCCATGAAGACCTTCACGTGCATGAATAATTTGCTTGCCCCATGGAAGGCTACTGGGGAGGTTGGGGACGTGATTTTTCAAACAATTCTGAATTTGGCCTGCTTTGGAACTTGCGAGATAGTTCGAAACCAGAGCAAGTCCACGTTTTGATTTGTTTGAGCAAGCTCAGCTGCATGTCCTTTGGAGACTATTCTAGCTGTATGTATGTTACAGTCCAGGGGTAGGCAAATAGGCTAAAGGGAAATTGACCAACCGTTAACGGATTAAGGAAAGGTTCTTTGAAAAAGAAAAGAAAAGCATAATGAACTGTACCCCAAACACGTTTTACGACGGGGTCCTTGAGTTGTTGGTACAGTGATATCTAATTCTAAAAATCGTTTACCCTTGGGTGGCAGTCAACACGCCAGGGAAGTGGACTATCAATAGGAAAAACAGTCGACCTAAAAGGCAAGGCTCTCGCCGCATTGCAATCTTTGCAAGTTACAGGCATGTGGACACGTGGGTTACCATGGCGGTTGACACGCACTGCGGACACCAAAATTGCACGTGGGATTCGAAACAGCACTTCTTCACAGTTCAGCAGAAATCATAAAATTCCAATCAAATATTTTAGAGACGATGAGGATGAGTCAGAAGTTGTGACGCAGTACATACCATTATATGACAGGGGGGACTAAAACACTATGACGGGACAGTATACATCGTAGAATTAAATTCCAAAAATTTTATTTCATCAATCATGGCTACTTGCTGGAAGGTAGAGGTAGCAGGTAGGAATCAAATCAAATCATCT
>JACBWV010000109.1:24465-162847 GCA_013435795.1 Chlamydomonas sp. ICE-L
CAACCACCACACACAACACCAAAACACCAACCAACACCTTCACCAAACACACCAACACCAACCACCTAACACCACACCTTTCGCACCAACCACCAACACACCAACACCAACACACCAACACACACCTTGCACACCAACACAACCAACTCCACCACACTCAACAACACCCTTTCCCACCACACATCCAACCAAACACACCACACCACCAACACACCACACACATCCTTTCACACCACACACCAACACCAACACTCCTACCCTCACACACCAACGCACCCACACCAACACACCACAACACACCAACACACCAACACACCAACACACACCTTGCACACCAACACACCAACACCAACATACCAACATACACCTTGCAAACACTCACCGAGCATTTTAGCATCCCCCAGCCTACCTGATTGAATCTTTCATGGAGTATATGTCAACATCTCTAATGCTGTACACAAACGTGCCTCCGTCTTTGGCCACGGTGGACTGCCCCTCTGATATCGGACTGCAGTAACAAACAGCTCCTTAGTGGAGAATGAGTAGTGGTAGTGGTTGCAGGCTCGTTTAATAGTCGTTTACATTTAAACCAACTCGTTTAAAACTGGACCAACTTGATTAAATCTAAACCAACTCGTGTAAAACTGTTAAATTTAAACTAACTCGTTCAAAACTGGACCAACACGTTTAAATATAAACCAACTCGTTTAAAACTGTTGAATTTAAACAGACTCGTTTACAAGTGTACCAACTCGTTTAAATTTAAATCAACTGGGTAAAAACTGGACCAGCTCGTTTATCATTTAATGGAGAATGAGTAGTGATAGTGGTAGCATGCTCGTTTAATAGTCGCTCCAATTTAAACCAACTCGTTTAAAACTGCACTTATTTGGTAGGCGCACCAACAAACAGTCCCATGGCAGAGCAATGCAGGATTGCAAACACACACATCAAGCAGCTCTAGGATTGCAGAAAGAAACAGCTCCTTAGTGGTTAATAAGCATTGGTTTCACCAGGGTTGCGCCAACAAATAGAACCATGGCAGTGTCATGCGGGATTGCAAACTCACACACCAAGCTGATACAGGACTGCAGAAAGAAACAGCTCTATAGTGGGGAATACGTATTGGTTGCACCAGGTTGCACCATCAAATAGTCAAATGGCAGTGACATGCGGGAATGCAAACACACACTGACAAGCTGATACAGGACTGCAAAAAGATACATCTCCTTAGTGGGGAATAAATATTGGCTGCACCTGGCTGTACCAACAAGCAAATAGTCCCATGACAGGGCCATGCCGGAATGCGGCATTGCAAACACACACCGACAAGTTGCTCTAGGATTGCAGAAAGAAACAGCTCCTTAGTGGTGAATGAGTATTGGTTGCACCAGGTTGCGCCAACAAATAGAACCATGGCAGTGCTATCAAGGGATTACAAACAAACACCGACAAGCTGCTCTAGGATTGCAGAAAGAAACAGCTCCATAGTGGGGAATAGGTATTGGTTGCTCCAGAATTGCACCAACAAATAGTCCTATGGCAGTGCCATGCGGAATTGCAAACACACACTGAAAAGTTGCTCTACGATTGCAGACAGACAAGTTCTACGCAGCATCGCAAGCGATGCTACAAATTGGCGGAGAGTGTCCTCGACGGAGCGACCCGTGGCAACAGAAGCGAGTTAGTTACGAGACCGTTGGCTGACGTGTCAGGCTTTGTCTCGGTCAGACGGTCGGTCGGTCGGTCGGTCGGTCGGTTAAACGGACAAATGGGTGACCCTGGGGGACCCGGGCTCCTTTAAGAGGGGGCTCCGCCCAAAACACTAGCAGGCAAGAAGTCGCGGTAGCACAAAGATGTATTCATTTTGCCGTGTTACCAAAGGAATGCAAACACAACAACTGCTCTACATTATGGACCAGGCCCAGAACCCTCGCCCTTTCGGTGGTTGGCCCCAGTGCAAGCGAGCGGGCTTGCCCCCTAGAACTCAAGCCTCATCATAAGGCGTATCATGTATTTATTGTGCACTGCTCTGGCTAATCGAGCTCTGGCTGTATGGTATAGTGTTACCCAGCATCAATCAAATGCGGTTCAAGCCCTGGCCAGGTTCACACATTTCAGCAGCAGCAAAAGCAACACCAGGGCCAGGCAGAAGAGGCCGCAGTAGTAGGCGCCGCTCCACCACCCAACGAGTGGTACTTGCACAAGCAGCAGCAGCAGCAACACCAGGGCCAGGCAGAAGAGGCCGCAGTAGTAGGCGCCGCTCCACCACCCAACGAGTGGCACAAGCAGCAGCAGCAGCAGCAGCAGCAGCAACACCAGGGCTAGGCAGAAGTGGCCACAGTAGAAGGCGCCGCTCCACCACCCAAAGAGAGGCACTTGCAGCAGCAGCAGCAGCAGCAGCAGCAACACCAGGGCTAAGCAGAAGAGGCCACAGTAGTAGGCGCCGCCGCACCCCCCAAAGAGCTCAGATCTCTCTACAAATAGAGAACAGACAACATAATTCACTCTGAAGGTTTCATCTCGCCGTTTGCTACAGCAGGACTGCATACAATGTATGGGCTTCAGTTCATCAGTGCTTCATCTGGTTTACCCCCTCCTGATATCATGGTCAGGCAAGTCCCTTCAGCCTGTTTGGATACCCCTGGACTGCAACAACGTACACTGCAAATTAAGGGGTTTCTTAGGCACCCTTTTCTTCACCCCTTTCACCCATAATTAGGGGCCGGCATACTAAATGATTTTGACCATAGGCGAGTATGATATCATATGATATCACAGAAATTGCATCATATAATATTGTATATAAATGGTACCTTTAGCCTAGACAGACTGCCGGCATCATATGATATCGTATGATGACATGATATCATATGATATCATTTTGCCGTCCCCTACCCATAATGCCCAATAACCCTTTCAAGCCCAATAAAAGGGTGCTGATGAAACCATAACTTAGCAGAGATACATACACAGCCGCACTACATAGTAGATGCACTACACACAGCTGCACTACATAGCAGCTGCACTACACACAGCTGCACTACATGGCAGATGCGGGGGACAGGCCAGCACTCGTCACTATATCTCTAAAGCTTCCTTCCGGCCGCCTCATCAGCGTGGGGATCTCCCCAAACTCGTCCACCCTGCCCTGGTCAAGGACTAGCACCTTGTCGCTGTCCATAATGGTGTTTAGGCGATGGGCGATGGTCAACACAGTGGCGGACATGAAGCTGGTTCGAATGGTGCGTTGGATGTGTGCATCTGTCTCTACGTCAACCTGGGTGGTTGTGGTGGTAGGTGGAGGTGTGAGGAGGGGTGTGCGAGGTGGTGGTTGTGGTAGGTGGAGGTGTGAGGAGGTGTGTGTGAGGTGGTGGTTGTGGTAGGTGGAGGTGTGAGGAGGTGTGTGTGAGGTGGGGTGTGTGAGGAGGTGTGTGTGAGGTGGAGGTGTGAGGAGGTGTGTGTGAGGTGGTGTGTGTGAGATGGGGTGTGAGAGGTGAGGTGTGTGAGGTGGGGTGTGTGAGAGGTAGGGTGGATGGGTGGGGGTGGGTGGGGAAGGTGATTCTTGTCGCCTTCTATGATGGTATTCAAGCCATGGTCAATGGTCAACACAGAGTGGTGGTGTATGGTGTGTGGTGTGTGGTATGTGAGCATCTGTCTCTATGTATTCATGTATTTATTGCGTTTATGAATTTATGTATTTATTGCATTTACGTATTTATGTATTGATTGCATTTATGAATTTATGTATTTATTGCATTTACGTATTTATGTATTGATTGCATTTACGTATTTATGTATTGATTGCATTTACGTATTTATGTATTGATTGCATTTACGTAGTTATGTATTGATTGCATTTACGTATTTATGTATTGATTGCATTTACGTATTTATGTATTGATTGCATTTACGTATTTATGTATTGATTGCATTTACGTTTTTATGTATTGATTGCATTTACGTATTTATGTATTTATTGCATTTACGTATTTATGTATTGATTGCATTTACGTATTTATGTATTGATTGCATTTACGTATTTATGTATTGATTGCATTTACGTTTTTATGTATTGATTGCATTTACATATTTATGTATTGATTGCATTTACGTATTTATGTATTGATTGCATTTACGTATTTATGTATTGATTGCATTTACGTATTTATGTATTGATTGCATTTACGTATTTATGTATTGATTGCATTTACGTATTTATGTATTGATTGCATTTACGTATTTATGTATTGATTGCATTTACGTATTATGTATTGATTGCATTTACGTTATTATTGATGCATTTACGTATTTATGTATTGATTGCATTTACGTATTTATGTATTGATTGCATTTACGTATTTATTACATTCATAAATGTAACAGTCCTCTTCCCTATATCTCGATTCTTGCCTCTTGCCAGTTTCACTTATTTGGATTCATCATTGAATCATATTTTCAATGCAGCACGAACTCAGGGCCCCTGTCGGTAAAACGATTGTCTGGGGCTCAGTTCGTCAGCGCTTTTTTGTAATAGACCCTCCTGTCATGGTTGGGCAAGACCCTTTAGCCTATTTGGTCTACACCTGGACTATGATAACATACATACACAACAGTCCAGGGGTAGCCAAGCAGGCAAAACGGAATTGCGCAACCTTACAAACAGCGAAGGTGGTTTAAGAAACAAGCACTGATGAACTGAACCCCAACATATTTTAAAAGACAGGGGCCCGGAGATCATCCTGTGCAGATAATTTAAATTCACGTTCGTAGTCCCATTTATAAGACCATTTGGTGGTTAGCCCCAGTGCAAGCAAACAAGCCGCCCCCTCAACCTCACACCTCGTGATAAGGCATACTATTTAACAGGGGTGCCTGATCCCCGTTCGACGAATGGCTCAGTGGCAGAGCTCCTAGAACGACGTATGTGTGGTGTTCGAATCCACACGGGTGCGCTCAAGTGTTCGCAGTTGACTGTCAACCGCCATGGTAGCTTTGTCTAGGTAAAATAACAGCCCGTTCCCTACTGCCGTAAGACAGGGATCCTTTAATACCACGCCCCACCAGGCTTTATCATTACATTTTAACAGGGGTACCACCTTTCAGGGTGAAATTCCGTTCACATAAAAGGACATTGGATGGGGGACAGTGAAAATCCGTTCAAAGAAGAGGACAGTGAAAAAGCATAGTAAAAATCCGTTCAAAGAAGAGGACGGTGAAAAAGGACAGTGGATGGGGAGAAGTGAAAAGAGTTAGTGAAAAAGGACAGCGAATGGGACAGTGCATGTGGGACGTTTAAAATCCGATCAAACAAAAGGACAGTGGATAGGGGACAGAACAGGGGGACAGAAAAAGTAAAGCAGATGGGAGAAAGTGAAAAGAGACAGTGAAAAAGGAAAGTGGATGGGACAGAGGATGAGGGACAATGAAAAGAGACAGTGAAAAAGGAAAGTGGATGGGACAGAGGATGGGGACAATGAAAAGAGACAGTGAAAATCCGTTCAAAGGAAAGGGCAGTGAATGGGGGACAGTGAAAAGGGACGGCAAAAAGTACAGTGAAAAGGACAGTGCATGGGGGAAAGTGAAAAGGACAGTGAACAAGTTCGATGCAGCGTCGCCTGCGACGCTAAAAAATGGCGGAGAGTGATCGCGACGGAGCAAACAGGTGGCAAGGGAAGCGAGTTAGTTACGAGACCGTTGGCTGACGTGTCTGGCTTCATCATGGTCAGACGGTCGGTCGAACGGACAAATGGGTAACACTGGGGGCCGCCAAAAAGGAAAGAGAATGGGGGGAAAAGAACTTACAGAAGCTGTGGCTTCATCTGCCACCAGGACCCTAGGCTTCCTCAGAAGGGCGCGAGCAACACAGAGCAGTTGGCGTTGCCCGACACTGAAGTTGTCTCCTCCCTCAGAAACACTCGAATCCAGGCCGCCTGGTGTGTGCAAGTGTTGTTTTGTGTTGCGTTGAGTTGTGCTGAGCTGTGTTTTGTTGCGCTGTGCACGGTAGTGCTGTGTTGTGCTGTAATGTGTTGCGCTGAGCTGTGGTATGTTGTGTTGCGCTGTGTAGTACTGGGTTGTGTTGTGCTGCAATGTGTTGTGAGAGTGGCTGGCATTGCATAACACTGATGTTTCATCTCCCCTCAGATACACTTGAATCCAGCCCGTCTGGTGTGTGCATGTGTTGTGCTGCGTTGAGTTGTGTTGAGCTGTCTTATGTTGCGTTATGCATGGTAGTGCTGTGTTGTGCTGTGCTGTGTTGTGTCGTGCTGTAATGTGTGGTGCTGAGCTGTGGAATGTTGTGTTGAGCTGTCTTGTAATGTGTTGTGTTGTGCAGGGTAGTGTTGAGTCGAGCTGTGGAATGTTGTGTTGAGCTGTGCTGTAATGTGTTGTGTTGTGCAGGGTAGTGTTGAGTCAAGCTGTGGAATGTTGTGTTGAGCTGTGCTGTAATGTGTTGTGTTGTGCAGGGTAGTGTTAAGTCGAGCTGTGGAATGCTGTGTTGAGCTTTGCTGTAATGTGTTGTGTTGTGCAGGGTAGTGTTGAATCGAGCTGTGGAATGTTGTGTTGAGCTATGCTGTAATGTGATGTGTTGTGCAGGGTAGTATTAAGTCGAGCTGTGGAATGTTGTGTTGAGCTTTGCTGTAATGTGTTGTGTTGTGCAGGGTAGTGTTAAGTCGAGCTGTGGAATGCTGAGTTGAGCTGTGCTGTAATGTGATGTGTTGTGCAGGGTAGTATTAAGTCGAGCTGTGGAATGTTGTGTTGGAGCTTTGCTGTTAATGTGTTTGTGTTGTGCAGGGTAGGGTTAAGTCGAGCTGTGGAATGCTGAGTTGAGCTGTGCTGTAATGTGTTGTGTTTGTGCAGGGTAGTGTTGAGTTGTGCTGTAATGTCTTGCGCTGAGCTGCAATGTGTTGTGCTGTGCTGCAATGTGTTGTGTTGTGCTGCAATGTGGTTGTGGTTGTGCGGCAATGTGTTGTGTTGTGCTGGGGCCCCAAAAAAAATGGTTGTTGTTGTTGTGCTGAAATGTGTTGTGGCTGTGCTTCGATGTGTTGTGTTGTGCTGGCAATGTGTTGTGTTGTGCTGCAATGTGTTGGTTGTTGTGCTGCATGTGTTGTGCAGTGCTTCAATGTGTTGTGTTGTGCTGCATGTGTTTTGGCAGTGCTGCAATCCTGGTGTTGTGCTGCATGTGTTGTGTTGTGCTGCAATCGTGTTGTCCTTTGTGCTGCAATGTGTTGTGTGTGCTGCAATGTTGTTGTTGTTTGTGCGCAAATGTGTTGTGCTGTGCCTGCAGTGTGTTTGTGTTGTCTGCAATGTGTTGTGTTGTGCTTCAATGTGTTGTGTTGTGCTGCAATGTGTTGTATTGTGCTGCAATGTGTTGTGTTGTGCTGCAATGTGTTGTGTTGTGCTGCAATGTGTTGTGTTGTGCTGCTGTATTTGTGTTGGTGCGTGGCAATGTTGTTTTTTTTGTGTCTGCAATGTGTTTGTGTTTTTTTGCGCCATGTGCTGTGTTGATGCTGCAATGTGGTTGTTTGTTGGGCTGCAATGTGCTGCGTGGGTGCTGCCATGGTGTTGTGTGTGTTGCAATGTTGTTTGCTTCAATTTGTTGTGCTGTGGCTTCGATTTGTTTGTGTTGTGCTGCAATGTGTTGCTGTTTGCTTGCATGTTTTGTTGTGCTGCAATGTGTTTGTGGCAGGCTTTCAAGTGTTGTGTTTGTGGCTTGCCATGTGTTGTTGCAGTGCTGCATGTGTTGTTTGTGCTGCAAATGTTTTTGTTGTGCTGCAATGTGTTGTGTTGTGCAGGGAAGTGTTGAGTCGAGCTGTGGAATGTTTTTTGATCTGTGCTGTATGTGTTGTGTTGTTGTGCAATGTGTTTTGTTGTGCTGCAATGTGTTGTGTTGTGCTGCAATGTGTTTGTGTTGTGCTGCATGGGGTTTTGTGTTGTGCTGAAATGTGTTGTGGCTGTGCTTCGATGTGTTGTGTTGTCTGCAATGTTTGTGTTGTGCTGCAATGTGTTTGTGTTGTGCTGGCAATGTGCTGTGTCAGTGCTTCAATGTGTTTGTGTTGTCTGCAATGTGTTGTGGCAGTGCTGCAATCTGTCGTGTTGTGGCTGGCAATGTATGTGTTGTGCTGCAATGTGTTTTTTGTGCTGCAATGTGGTTTTGTGTTGTGCTGGCAATGTTTTTGTATTGTGCTGAATGTTTTGTGTTGTTCTGCAATGTGTTGTTGTTGTGCTGCATGTGTTGTGTTGTGCGTGCAATGTGTTGTGTTTGTGGCTGCAATGTGTTGTATCCGTGCTGCATGTGTTGTGTTTGTGCGGGCAATGTTTGTTGTGTTGTGGCTGCAATGTGTTGTGTGCTGCATGTATTGTGTTGTGCTGCATGTTGTTGTGTTGTGCGCAATGTGTTGTGTTTGCTGCCATGGCTTTTTTGCTGCAATGTGGTTTGGTGTGGGCTGCCATGTTGCTGCGTTTGCTGCAATGTGTTGTGTTGTGTTTGCAATGTAGTTTGTGCTGCAAGGTGTTTGTTGCTTTGCTTCGATGTGTTTTGTGGTTGGGCTGCAATGTGTTTGTGTTGTGCGGCAATGTTTTGTGTTTGTGCCTGCAATGGTGTTGTGCAGTGCTTTCAATGTGTTGTGTGTGGCTGCAATGTGTTTGGTGCATGCGCAATGTGGTTGTGTTGTGCTGCATGTTTTGTGTTGTGCTGCATGTGTTGTGTTTGTGCTGGCAATGTGTTGTGTTGTTTGCTGTCAGTGTTTGGTGTTGTGCTGCAATGTGTTGGTGCAGTGCTGCAATCTGGTTTGTCTTGTGCTGCAATGTGTTGTGTTGTTTCTGGCAATGTGTTGTGTCTGTGCTGTCAAATGTGTATTGTGTTGTGCTGCAATGTGTTGTTTGTGCAGCAAATGTGTTTTTTGTTTTGCTTGCATGTGTTGTGGTTTGCTGCATGTGTTGTGTTTGTGCTGCAATGTTTTGTGTTGTGGCTTCAATGGTTTTGTATCGTGCTGAAATGTGTTGTGTTGTGCTGCAATGTGTGTTTTGTTGTGCTGCATGTGTTGTGTTTTGATGCAATGTTAATTGTTTTGCTGTCACTGTGTTTGTGTCAGTGTGCTTGTTGTGTTGTGCTGCCATGTGCTGTGTTGTGCTGCAATGTGTTGTGTTGGGCTGCAATGTGCTGCGTTGTGCTGCAATGTGTTGTGTTGTGTTGCAATGTGTTGTGCTGCAATGTGTTGTGCTGTGCTTCGAATTGTTGTGTTGTGCTGCAATGTGTTGTGTTGTGCTGCAATGTGTTTTGTTGTGCTGGCAATGTTTTGTGCAGTGCTCTCATGTGTTGTGTTGTGCCTGCAAATGTGTTGGAGGTGCTGCAATGTGTTGTGATTGTGCTGCAATGTGTTGGGTATTTTTGTGCTGCAATGTGTTTGTGTTTTGTGCAGGGTAGTGTTATTACCGAGCGTGGAATGTTGTTTGAGCTTGCTGTGATGTGGTTTGTGTTGTGCTGCAAATGTGTTGTGTTGTGCTGGCAATTTTTGTGTGTTGCTGCAATGTGTTTGTTGTGGTGCTGCCATGTGTGTGTTTGTGCTGAAATGTTTTTTTGCTTTGCTGCGATGTGTTGTGTTGTGCTGCATGTGTTTGTGTTGTGCTGCAATGTTTGTGTTGTGCTGCAATGTGTTGTGCGTGCTTCAATGTGTTTGTGTGTGCGGCAAGTGTTGTGCAGTGCTGCAAGCTGTCGTGTTGTGCTGCAATGTTGTTTTGTTGTGCTGCAATGTGGTTTGGTTGTGGTGTTGCAAGGTGTTTTTGGGTTGTGCTGCAATGTGTTGAGTTGTGCTGCAATGTGTTGTGTTGTGCTGCAATGTGTTGTGTTGTGCTGCAATGTGTTGTGTTGTGCTGCAATGTGTTGTGTTGTGCTGCGATGTGTTTTGTATCGTGCTGCATGTGTTTGTGTGCTGCAATGTTGTTGTGTTGTGGCGGCAATGTGTTGTGTTTGTGCTGGGCAATGTATTGGGTTGTGCTGCAATGTTTGTGTTGTGCTGCATGTGTTGTGTTGTGCTGCCATGTATGTGCTGTGTTGTGCTGGACGACAATTGTTTTGTGTTGGGCTGCAATGTGCTTGCTTGTGCTGCAATGTGTTGTGTTGTGTTGCAATGTGTTGTGCTGCAATGTGTTGTGCTGTGCTTCGATGTGTTGTGTTGTGCTGCAATGTGTTGTGTTGTGCTGCAATGTGTTGTGTTGTGCTGCAATGTGTTGTGCAGTGCTTCAATGTGTTGTGTTGTGCTGCAATGTGTTGTGCAGTGCTGCAATGTGTTGTGTTGTGCTGCAATGTGTTGTGTTGTGCTGCAATGTGTTGTGTTGTGCTGCAATGTGTTGTATTGTGCTGCAATGTGTTGTGTTGTGCTGCATGTGGGGTGGGTGGGGGGGGGTGGTCGGGGGGGGGGGGGTTTGTGTTGTGCTGCAATGTGTTGTGTTGTTCCTGCAATGTGTGTGTGTTGTGCTGCAATCTGTTGTATTGTGCTGCATGTGTTGTGTTGTGCTGCAATGTGTTGTGTTGTGCTGCAATGTGTTGTGTTGTGCTGCAATGTGTTGTGTTGTGCTGCAATGTGTTGTGTTGTGCTGCAATGTGTTGTGTTGTGCTGCAATGTGTTGTGTTGTGCTGCAATGTGTTGTGTTGTGCTGCAATGTGTTGTGTTGTGCTGCAATGTGTTGTGTTGTGCTGCAATGTGTTGTATTGTGCTGCAATGTGTTGTGTTGTGCTGCAATGTGTTGTGTTGTGCTGCAATGTGTTGTGTTGTGCTTCGATGTGGTTGTGTGGTGCTGCAATTGTTGTGTTGTGGCGTGCAATGTTTTGTGTTGTGCTGCGAATTTTTTGTGTTGTTCGCCACAATGTGTTGTTTGTGCTGCAATGTGTTGTTCTGTGCCTTCTATGTGTTTGTTGTGCTGCAATGTGTTGTGTTGTGCCCTGGCATGTGTTGTTGTTTTGTGCTGCAATGTGTTTGCAGTGCTTCAATGTGTTGTGTTGTGCTGCAATGTGTTGTTGACAGTGGCTGGCAATGTGTTGTGTTGTGCTGGCATGTGGTTGTGTTGTGCTGCAAGTTTTGTGTTGTTCTGCACTGTTGTTGTGTGTGCGCCAATGTGTTGTATTGTGCTGCAATGTTTTGTGTTGGTGCGGCAATGTGTTTTTGGTGCTGCAATTGTTGTGTTGTGCGGCAATGTGTTTATTTGCTTGCAATGTGTTGTGTTGTGCTTGCCATGTAGTGTTTTAGTGCTCATGTGTTGTGTTGTGCCTGGCAATGTGTTGTGTGTGCTGCAAATGTGTTTGGTTGTGCTGGAATGTGTTGTGTTGTGCTGCAATGTCTGCTGTGTGCGCAATGTGTTGTGTTGTGCTGCAATGTTTGTGCTGTGCTTCGATGCATTGTGTTGTGCTGCAATGTGTTGTGTTGTGCTGCAATGTGTTGTGTTGTGCTGCCATGTGTTGTGTTGTGCTGCAATGTGTTGTGTTGTGCAGGGTAGTGTTGAGTCGAGCTGTGGAATGTTGTGTTGAGCTGTGCTGGAATGTGTTGTGTTGTGCAGGGTAAGTGTTTATCAGCTGGTTGGAGATGTTGTGTTAGGCTGTTTGTTAATGTGTTGTTTTTGTGCATGTAGTGTTGAGTCGAGCTGTGGAATGCTGTGTTGAGCTTTGCTGTAATGTGTTGTGTTGTGCAGGGTAGTGTTGAGTCGAGCTGTGGAATGTTGTGTTGAGCTTTGCTGTAATGTGTTGTGTTGTGCAGGGTAATGTTAGTCGAGCTGTGGAATGTTGTGTTGAGCTTTGCTGTAATGTGTTGTGTTGTGCAGGGTAGTGTTAAGTCGAGCTGTGGAATGCTGAGTTGAGCGGTGCTGTAATGTGTTGTGTTGTGCAGGGAAGTGTTGAGTTGTGCTGTGATGTCTTGCGCTGAGCTGCAATGTGTTGTGCTGTGCTGCAATGTGTTGTGTTGTGCTGCAATGTGTTGTGTTGTGCTGCAATGTGTTGTGTTGTGCTGCAATGTGTTGTGTTGTGCTGAAATGTGTTGTGCTGTGCTTCGATTGTTGTGTTTTTTGCCTGCAAGGTGTTTGTGTTGTGCTGCAAATTGTTGTGTTGTGCTTGCAATGTGTTTGTGCAGTGCTTTCAATGTTTGTTTGGTGCTGCAATGTGTTGTGCAGTGCTGAATCTGGTTGTGTTGTCTGCAATGTGTTGTGTTTGTGGCTGCAATGTGTTGTGTTGTGCTGCAATGTGTTGTATTGTGCGCAATTGTTTGTTGGTTTTTTGCTGCATGTGTTTTGTTGGTGCTGGCAATGTGTTGTGTTGTGCTGCAATGTGTTTGTGTTGTGCTGTCAAATCTGTTGTATTGTGCTGCAATGTGTTGTGTTTTCTTGCAATTTGTTGTGGTTTGCTGCAATGTGTGGTTGTGCTTGCAAAGTGTGTCTTGTGCTGCAAGTGTTGTGTTGTGCTGCAATGTGTTGTGTTGTGCTGCAATGTGTTGTGTTGTGCTGCAATCTGTTGTATTGTGCTGCAATGTGTTGTGTTGTGCTGCAATGTGTTGTGTTGTGCTGCAATGTGTTGTGTTGTGCTGCAATGTATTGTGTTGTGCTGCAAATGTGTTTTGTGTTTTGTGCTGCAATTGTTTGTGTTGTGCTTGCCATGTGCTGTGTTGTTCTGCATGTGTTGTTTGGGCTGCAATGGTGCTGCGTTGTGCTGCAATGTGTTGTGTTGTTTGCAATGTGTTTTGTGCTGCATGTGTTGTGCTGTGCTGCACTGTGTTGTGTTGTGCTTCAATGTGTTGTGTTTTGTGCTGCATGTGTTGTGTTGTGCTGCAATTGTTTGTGTTGTGCTGCAATGTGTTGTTCATGTTCAATGTGTTGTGTTGGTGGCTGCATTGTTTTGCAGTGCTGCAAATTTTGTTGTGTGTGGCTGAATGTGTTTGGTGTTTGTGCTGGCACTGTGTTTGTGTTGTGCTGCAATGTTTTTGTATTGTGCTGCAATGTGTGGTGTTGGTGCTGCATGTGTTGTGTTGTGGCTGCATGTGTTTGTGGTTTTTGGTGCGTGCAATTTGTTGTGTTGTGCTGCAATTTGTTTGTATTGTGCTGTCAATGTGTTGTGTTGTGCTGCATGTTTGTTTTGTGCTGCAATGTGTTGTGGTTTGTTCTGCAAATCTGTTGTATTGATGCTTGCAATGTGTTTGTTGTGCTGCAATGGTTGTGTTGTGCTGCAATGTGTTTTGTTTGGGCTGCAATTTTTGTGTTTGTGCTGCATTGTTGTGTTGTGCTGCAAATGTGTTGTGTGTGTGCTGCCATGTGCTGTGTTGTGCTTGCAATGTGGTGTGTTGGGCCTGGCAAATGTGCTGCGTTGTTGGGCTGCAATGTGTTGTGTTGTGCTGCAATTTGTTGTGCTGCAATGTGTTGTGTTGTGCTGCAATGCGTTGTGCTGTGCTTCGATGCTTTGTGTTGTGCTGCAATGTGTTGTGTTGTGCTGCAATGTGTTGTGTTGTGCTGCAATGTGCTGCGTTGTGCTGTGTTGTGTTGTGCAGGGTAGTGTTGTGTTGTGTAGTAATGTGTTCTGTTGTGCTGCAATGTGTTTTTAGAGCAGCTGTTGTTGCCCAAAACAGAAGTTGCTTCCTCCATCAGATACACTTGAATCCAGGACGCCTGATGTGTGCACGTGTTATGTTGCGTTGAGTTGTGTTATGTCGTGTTGTGTTGTTTCGTGCATGGTAATGTTGCGTTGTGCTGTAATGTGTTGTGCTGAGCTATGGTATGTTGTGTTGTATTGTTTAGTAATGTGTTGTGTTGTGCTGTAATGTGTTGTGCTGAGCTGTGGTATGTTGTGTTGCACTGTGTAGTAATGTGTTGTGTTGTGCTGCAATGTGTTGTGAGAATGGCTGGCATTGCAAAACACTGCTGTTTTATCTCCCCTCAGAAACACTTGAATCCAGGCCGCCTGGTGTGTGCATGTGTTGTGTTGCGCTGAGTTGTGCTGAGCTGTGTTATGTTGAGCTGTGCACGGTAGTGTTGTGTTGTGCTGTAATGTGTTGTGTTGTGCTAAGTTGTGGTATGTTGTGTTGCGCTGTGTAGTAATGTGTTGTGTTGTGCTGCAATGTGTTGTGAGAGCTGCTGGCGTTGCCCAACACTGATGTTCTCACTTCCCTCTGATCCGCTCTGATACACTTAAATCCAGACCGCCTGATGTGGGCATTACGTTCGGGATGGTGAGTGCAAGTGCAAGTGCGGTGGTGGTGGAGGGTGTAGGTGTGTGGGTGCATGGGTGGGTGGTGGTTAAGGTGGGGGTGGGGGTGGGGTGGTAGTTCTTAGAAAGCAACATGTGGGAGGTTCTCACAAACGTAGTCTTTTATGGCCGCCAGCCACAGAGCTTCCCATATGTTGCTGTCTGGGACCCCCCCCCCCCCCCCCCCTTTCACACACACACGCACACACACACTCGCACACACACCACCCCACCACCACCACACGTGCACTCACCAACATCCCGGACGTAGTCCTTTATGGCAACCAGCCGCAGAGCCTCCCATATGTCGCTGTCTGAAAACCTATTGAAAGGGTCCAGGTTGGAGCGTAGGCTTCCACTGAATAGCACCGGCTCCTGAATGAATGGGTGGTGCACATGTGTGTATGTTTATACATTTATATATATATATGCATGTATGTATGTATGTATGTATGTACTAGTACGGTAGCCCGTGTGGCCGGTGGCCACACCTACTCTCACGAAGACCCCCCCCCCTCCCCCCCCCCCCCCCCCCAATCATAGTACGGTGCCCGTTTGGCCTTTGGCCACACCTATTTGGGGCTGGTTACATAATGGTTCACACTGGAAGCCCCCCCCCATTCACACACCACCGCCACCAAACCATTATCCGCCCCCTCCCCCCTTCTCTCCCGTTGGCCACACCTGTTTTGGGCTGGGTTACAAAACGGTTTTCTCTGCAGTGCATGCAACTTCAAACATTGACGGACGCATATCCCTTGCGATGGTCTCCCTGTGCACCCACAAGCACACAAACACCACCGTACTCCCCCCCCCCAGTTATCTCCACCCACCCCCACCCAACCATGTACCCCCGCCCACAAACATACTCCCTTACTCTTCCTGACATATTTTCCTGACTCCATACCTTCCCCCACCCAAGCCATCCCACCAGCCCCCCACCCTCTCCCCACTCTCATCCCTCCCCTCCCTCCTACAAGCACCCACCAGCACACACATACTCCATATCTGCCCCCCTCCACTTCAGCTGTGGGCTTTGCCATAGCTGAAAGGCAAACGGACGAAGAGCATCGACAACGTTTGCGCATCATCCGACTCCGCTAAAAGCATCAGACCTGCTTCCCTGCCACCTCAGCTGTGATCGATAGTCGACCCCACTGAAAAAGCTGAACCTGCGCAATCGCAACTGTACATAACTAAAGCTTCTTCTTAGCGAGCATGTATTCAGTTCGGCCGAAGAACAATCCTGTTCACCGCAACTGCTCTCGAAGTCAACTCGATCTGAGACTTGGAAACATCGCTAGGTCCATCCATTCAACTTTGCCGCGTGCTCGCTATAGCACAAGCACAGCAACGACAAGTTTATCGATGCAGTGGGAAGAAGTTGCAGTCAAGTTGCTGATTTGAGATGTTCGGTCAAGTTAGGGCGAGAATGCTCAGCGAGATTTTTCATTCGGTCAACTTTGATGCGTACTTGCTTAGGCACAATGCGGAGCGACATGTTTCTCAAGGCAGTGGGAAGAATTTGCAGTCAAGTTAGTGACATGGGATGGATGCGATTCATTCATTCATGACATTTCTGACAGGTCAGCTGACTCACCACGTCACCTCCCGTTGTGCTCAGCGACAGGTCTCTAGACGCAAGGGAAAGGTCTTGCAGATATGCAGGGGGAAAAGCTTGTAGGAAGACGAACTGTAGCGCTACCGAAATCAGGTGGATGAACTCAGGCGGGAAAAGGAGAAATGGGGCGGGATGCGCAACAGGTATAATACGCAGGAGGCGAAGGCTGCATAAGGCGGAATTCGCAGGAGGCCAATCAGGCAGAAGTTAAAGCAGGAGGGATTAAAAGCGGGAATTGGCTGAGCGGGAATTGGCTGGGCGGGAAGTCGGTTAAGTCGGTTACGCGATGACACCACCACGACCACGACCACGACATGATTTCTTTATATATATAGATGTATGTATGTATGTATGTATGCATGTTACAGTCCAGGGGTAGGTTAAATAGGCAGGAGGGACTTGCCAACCTTGAAGGGCTTAAAAAGAAAAGGCATTGATGAACTGAACCCCAAAGCACATGTGGGTTCAAGAACACACTGTGACCATTGGGGACAACTTGGTGTCCAATCCGATTAAGATGAAGATGTGCTACCAACAGATTGCAAATTCCCAAGCTTATTTTACGTTGTCTATGCAAGTATCGGTGTAGTATAGGACCCCTGACAATCTGTTACACACACTTAGGTTACACACACTTAGGTTGCATCACAGCTGTGGATTCCAATAATGTATATGTTAGATGTCACTGTATATTTAGCCTGGCCCTGGACTGTAGCATGCATACACACACACATACATACATACATACATACATACATACATACATACATACATACATACATACATACATACATACATACATACATACAATATGTTGCTGTCTGAGAACCTATTGAAAGGGTCCAAGTTGGAGAGAAGGCTACCACCACTGTTTTTGTTAGACGACGCATCACCACTGCGTCGCCATTATGTTGTCTCCCCCCAGCCCCCTTACCTGAGCCCCCCCCCCCCCCCCCCCCCCCCCCCCCCCCCCCTGCCTTACCTGGGGAAATTGCAGCCACTGCCTCTCTCACGTACTTCAGTCCCATCTGCATCAAGTTCATTCCATCCAGGTAAATGGCTCCACGGAACGGTTCCACGATCCGGAAGAGGGCAACAATGATAGAGGACTTGCCACTGCATGAACGCATGTGAGTGTGTTTGTGTGTGTGGATGTGTGTGTATGAGTGTGCATGTATGAGTGTGCGTATATGAGTTTGTGTGTGTGGAAGGGGGCAACAATGATAGAGGACTTGCCACTGCATGTATGTGTGTGTTTGCGTGAGTGTCAGTGTGTGTGTGAGAGTGTGAGTGAGTGTGTAAAAGGGGGCAACAATGATAGAAGAATTGCCACTGCATGCATGTGTGTGTGTGAGTGTGTGTGTGTGTGTGAGTGTGTGAGTGTGTGTGTGTGTTGGGGGGGGGAGGGTGTGTGTGAGAGAGAGGGTGTGTGGAAGAGGGCAACATTGATAGGGGACTTGCCTCTGCATGCATGTGTGTGTGTGTGTGTGGAAGAGGGCAACAATGATAGAAGACTTGCCATTGCATGCATGTGTGTGTGTGTGAGAGTGTGTGTGTGTGGAAGAGGGCAACAATGATAGAAGACTTGCCACTGCATGCATGTGTGGGTATGTGTGTGTGTGAGGGTGTGTGTGTGAAAGTGTGTGTGTGTGGAAGAGGGCAACAATGATAGAAGACTTGCTACTGCATGCATGTGTGTGTATGTGTGTGTGTGAGGGTGTGTGTGTGGAAGAGGGCAACAATGATAGAAGACTTGCCACTGCATGCATGTGTGTGTATGTGTGTGTGAGGGTGTGTGTGTGGAAGAGAGGGCAACAATGATAGAGACTTGCCACTGCATGCATGTGTGTGTACTGTGTGTGTGTGAGGGGTGTGTGTGTGAGGGTGTGTGTGTGGAAGAGGGCAACAATGATAGAAAGCTTGCCACTTCATGCATGGTGTTTGTATGTGTGGTGTGGTGAGGGTGTGTGGTGGACGAGGGGGGGGCACAATGAGAGAATACTTTGTGTGTGTGGAAGAGGGCAACAATGATAGAAGACTTGCCACTACTGCATGCATGTGTGTGTATGTGTGTGTGTGAGGGTGTGTGTGTGTGGAAGAGGTCAACAATGATAGAAGACTTGCCACTGCATGCATGTGTGGTATGTTGTGTGTTAGGGTGTTGTGTGTGAGGGTTGTTGTGAAGTGTGTGGTTTGTGGAAGAGGGCAGACCATGATAGAGACTTCCACTGCATGCCATGTGTGTGTATGTGGGTGTGGTGAGGTGTGGTGTTTGTTGGAATAGGTTCAACAATGATAGAAGACTTGCCACTGCATGCATGTGTGTGTGAGAGTGTGTGAGAGTGTGTGTGTGTGAGGGCGTGCGTGTGTGAGAGGGTCTGGGGGTGAAAGTGGGAAACGATGATTGAAGACTTGCCACTGCAGGGGGTGGGTGGGTGGGGTATGTTCCAGTCCAGGGGTAGACACTCTCTCTATATAATACAAATATATCTATATGTAAATAATATGAAGTCGATGTTGATAGTTTGAGGTTCTGACCCCTCCCTGACCCAAGCCGTCCCGTAAACCCTACCCTCACCCAACCCCTCCCTCACCCTCCCTCCCTCACCCTCCCTGACCAAACCTCTCCCTCACCAAAGCCCTCACCCTCCCTTACCCAACCCCTCCATCACCCAAGCCTTTCATCACCCGGGCCCTCCCTCACCCATACATCCCTCACCCAAGCCCTCCCTCACTCAACCCCTTTCTCACCCAAGCCCTCCCTAACCCGGGCCCACCCAACCCCTCCCTCACCCATACATCCCTCACCCAAGCCCTCCCTCACTCAACCCCTTTCTCACCCAAGCCCTCCCTAACCCGGGCCAACCCAACCCCTCCCTCACCTATACATCCCTCACCCAAGCCCTCCCTCACTCACCCTTTCTCACCCAAGCCCTCCCTAACCCGGGCCCACCCAACCCCTCCCTCACCCATACATCCATCACACAAGCCCTCCCTCACAAAGCCCTCCCTCACTCAACCCCTTTCTCACCCAAGCCCTCCCTAACCCGGGCCCACCCAACCCCTCCCTCACCCATACATCCATCACACAAGCCCTCCCTCACAAAGCCCTCCCTCACTCAACCCCTTTCTCACCCAAGCCCTCCCTAACCGGGCCCACCCAACCCCTCCCTCACCCATACATCCATCACACAAGCCCTCCCTCACAAAGCCCTCCCTCACTCAACCCCTTTCTCACCCAAGCCCTCCCTAACCCGGGCCCACCCAACCCCTCCCTCACCCATACATCCCTCACCCAAGCCCTCCCTCACTCAACCCCTTTCTCACCCAAGCCCTCCCTAACCCGGGCCCACCCAACCCCTCCCTCACCCATACATCCATCACACAAGCCCCTCCCTCACAAAGCCCTCACCCAACCAAGTCCAACGTTTCAACTATGTAACTATGAAACGATTTAACAATGGAAACAATTTAACAATGAAACAATCGAACAATAAAAACGATTTAACAATGAACAGCCTCTAAAATAAGCTCTTACCTTCCTGTTCTACCGACGAGGTAATGAACATAAAATTGATATAAAGAATGTAATGCAAATGTACAGCATATCAAATGAGCACTTACATTCCTGTCCTACCAAGGATGCCCCATTTCTCATGATGCGCGTTCTTGCTCGCTAGCGCGTAAGCTTCTAGAGCACGACCTCGCGAAAAATATTTTTTTATACCCCCTCTGCATGCACCGCGCAGATTGTTTTACTATCCTTGCGCTCTCCTCTTATAACTAAATCTGTGCTTTAAGCGTGCTGGTCTGCACTTTCTGCGCACTGGGTATTTTTGACAGTTGCCTACTTGCTTGCCTCAGATCAGATAGAGAGAGACTAGTGAGAAACACTTACCTTCCTGTCTTACCAAGGATGCCGCATTTCTCATGATGCGCGTTCAAGCTTGCTAGCGCGCAAGCTTCTAGAGGATGACAGCACGAAAAATTGTTTTTTTAAACCTCCTCTGCGTGCAGCGCACAGATTGTTTTTACTATCGTTGCGCTCTCCTCTTATAACTAACTCTGTGCTTTACGCGTGCTGGTCTGCGCTTTCTGTATGCTGGGCATTTTTGACAGATACCTACTTGCTTGCCTCATATCAGATAGAGTGAGACTCAGTGAGAAACACTTACCTTCCTGTCCTGCCAACGATGCCACATTTCTCCCCATTGTTGACCTGCACACAAGGGCGTTGTGTCGTGCTGCGTTGTCTTGTGCTAGGTTGTGCTGGGTTGTGTTGGGTTGTACTGTGTTTTGCTGTGTTGTGCTATGTTGTGTTGTGCTGCGTTGTGCTGTGTTGTGGTGTGCTGTTTTGTGCTGCGTTGTGTTGTGCTATGTTGTGTTGTGCTGCATTGTACTGTGTTTTGCTATGTTGTGCTATGTTGTGTTGTGCTGCGTTGTGCTGTGTTGTGTTGTGCTGTGTTGTGCTGCGTTGTGTTGTGCTATGTTGTGTTGTGCTGCATTGAACTGTGTTTTGCTGTGTTGTGCTATGTTGTGTTGTGCTGCGTTGTGTTGTGCTATGTTGTGTTGTGCTGCATTGTACTGTGTTTTGCTGTGTTGTGCTATGTTGTGTTGTGCTGCGTTGTGCTGTGTTGTGTTGTGCTGTGTTGTGCTATGTTGTGTTGTGCTGCGTTGTACTGTGTTTTGCTTTGTTGTGCTATGTTGTGTTGTGCTGCATTGTGCGGAGTTGTGCTGTGTTGTGTTGTGCTGCGTTGTGCTGTGCTGAGTTGTGTTGTGTTGTATTGTGCTGCGTTGTGCTGTGTCCTGTTGTGTCGCATTGTTATGTGTTTTGCTGTGCTATGTTGTGCTGTGTTGTGCTATGATGTGTTGCATTGTACTGTGTTGTGCTGTGTTATGTTGTGTTGTGTTGTGTCATACTATGTTGTGCTGCGCTGTGCTGTGTTATGTTGTGTTATGGTGTGCTATGGTGTGCTGTGGTGTGGTGCGTTGTGTTATGTTGTGCTGTGTTGTGCTATGATGTGCTGTGTTGTGCTGTGTTATGGTGTGCTGTGTTGTGCTGTGTTGTGTTGAGTTATGGTGTGCTATGGTGTGCTGCGTTATGTTGAGCTATATTGTGTTATGGTGTGCTATGGTGTGCTGTGTTGTGCTGTGTTGTGCTGTGTTACGTTGCGTTGTGTTGTGTTATGGTGTGCTATGGTGTGCTGCGTTATGTTATACTATATTGTATTATGGTGTGCTATGGTGTGCTGTGGTGTGCTGTGTTGTGTTGTTCGGTTTAGGGTTGTGCAGCATTGCACTGTGTGATGTAGGGTAGTGCTGTGTACTGTAGTGTCGTACTTTGATGTGCTATGCTGTGTTGTGCTGCGCTGTGTTGTGTTACGTTGTACTGTAGTGTTGTGCTATGTTGTGCTATGTTGTGTTGTGCTGCGCTGAGTTGTGTTGTGGTGTGCCATGTTGTGTTGCATTGTACTGTGTTGTGCTGCGCTGTGATATGTTATGTTGCATTGTACTTTGTTGTGCTGTGTTGCGCTATGGTGTGGTGTGATGTGTTATGTTATGTAGTGGTGTGCTATCTTGTGCTGTTTGGTTTAGTGTTGTGCTGCATTGCACTATGTTCTGTAGGGTATTGTAGTGTTGAGTGCTTGAGTGCTGAGCGCTTTGTAGTGTTGGGTAGTGTTGATCACTTGAATACTGGGTAGTGTCAAGTACTTGAGTACTTGAGTGCTGGTTACTGTAGTGTTGAGTTGTGTTGTTTTTCCCTACCTTGAAACTGACACCATGAAGTACAGGGTCTAGCTCAGGGCGATACTTCAGCCAAACGTCCTCGAAGCTGATCATCCCCGACGTAGGCCACTGGGAGGACGGCTGTGGGGCAGGAGGAGGCAGCTCCTCAGGAGCCTCTTGTGGTAGGTGGGAATAGGCTAGCAGACGTTCAACACAGTTGAATCGACTTTCCACTTGGGCAGCATTCTGGGGGTGGGCAAGGGAGGGAGTGCTGGTTAGCGGTGGGAGTAAGTGAATAGTAGAATGGTACCCACTGTAGGATGCTACCCAGCATTTAATGCACAAGCGAAGTGCTCCTGTTGTAGGTGGGAATAGGCTAACAGACGCTCAATACAGTTGAATTAGCTTTTCCGCTTGGGCTGCATTCTAGGGGTGGGCAAGGGAGTGCTGGTTAGCGGTGAGAGTTACTGAATAGTAGAATGCTACCCACTGTAGGATGCTACCCAGCATTTAATGCACAAGCGGAGTGCTCCTGTTGTAGGTGGGAATAGGCTAACAGACGCTCAATACAGTTGAATTAGCTTTTCCGCTTGGGCTGCATTCTAGGGGTGGGCAAGGGAGTGCTGGTTAGTGGTGAGAGTTACTGAATAGTAGAATGCTACCCACTGTAGGATGCTACCCAGCATTTAATGCACAAGCGGAGTGCTCCTGTTGTAGGTGGGAATAGGCTAGCAGACGCTCAATACAGTTGAATTAGCTTTTCCACTTGGGCTGCATTCTAGGGGTGGGCAAGGGAGTGCTGGTTAGTGGTGAGAGTTACTGAATAGTAGAATGGTACCCACTGTAGGATGCTACCCAGCATTTAATGCACAAGCGGAGTGCTCCTGTTGTAGGTGGGAATAGGCTAACAGACGCTCAATACAGTTGAATTAGCTTTTCCGCTTGGGCTGCATTCTAGGGGTGGGCAAGGGAGTGCTGGTTAGTGGTGAGAGTTACTGAATAGTAGAATGGTACCCACTGTAGGATGCTACCCAGCATTTAATGCACAAGCGGAGTGCTCCTGTTGTAGGTGGGAATAGGCTAACAGACGCTCAATACAGTTGAATTAGCTTTTCCGCTTGGGCTGCATTCTAGGGGTGGGCAAAGGAGTGCTGGTTAGTGGTGAGAGTTACTGAATAGTAGAATGCTACCCGTCATAGAATGCACAAGCGGGGAGCTCCTGTTGTATGTGGGAATAGGCTAGCAGACGCTCAAGACAGTCGAATCTACGTACACATGTATGGACTGTATGTACATATGTACGTACACAGGTATGTATGGACTGTAGGTACACATGTATGTATGGGCTGTATGTACATATGTAGGTACACAGTTATGTATGGACTGTATGTACATATGTACGTACACAGGTATGTATGGACTGTATGTACATATGTACATACACAGGTATGTATGGACTGTATGTACATATGTACGTACACAGGTATGTATGGATTATATGTACATATGTACGTACACAGGTATGTATGGACTGTATGTACATATGTACGTACACAGGTATGTATGGACTGTATGTACATTTGTACGTATACATGTATGTATGGGCTGTATGTACATATGTACGTACACATGTATGTATGGACTGTATGTACATACGTACGTACACAGGTATGTATGGACTGTATGTACATATGTACGTGCACATGTATGTATGGGCTGTATGTACATATGTACGTACACAGGTATGTATGGACTGTATGTACATATGTACGTGCACATATATGTATGGACTGTATGTACATATGTACGTACACAGGTATGTATGGACTGTATGTATATATGTACGTACACACTTATGTATTTTTGCAGTCCTGGGGTAGACAAATGGGCTAAATGGACTTGCTCAACCTTATTGACAGGAAAGGTAGTTTAAACAAGTCCTCTGCAGCGTCGCAAGCCACGCGGAAAATTGGCGGAGTGTGTTGGCAACGGAACGAAAGGTGGCAACGATGGAGCTGACCGAAGGGAGTTAGTTATGCGACCGTTGGCTGACGTGTCAGGCTTCAAGTTTTTTTTGTTTCTTCGGTCAAACGGACAAATGGGTAAACATGGGGGCTCCCGCCCCCTTGAAGAGGGGGCTCCGCCAAAAACACAGCACTGGTGACCTGAACCAATCAGCATATGCCTTACGACTGCTTGAATCCTGTACAGGTTGTTAAACAGGTGTTCAGGGTGTTCAAATCCTGTGTACCGTATGTACATCATTGGTTAAAATGTGTGTTGAACATGTGTCTAAGACCCTAAACACCTGTTGAACACCCAGAAAAACAGGTGTTAAACACCCCAAACACCTGTTGAACACCCTGAAAAACAGGTGTCTAACACCCTAAACACCTGTTGAACACCCTGGAAAACAGGTGTTTAACACCCTGAACACCTGTTTAACAATCGGTATTGATACACCTACCATGACAGCAAAGTTGAAATGACAAACATGAAAACGAATAAAATGAAAACATGAAAATGACAAACATGAAAAATGAATCAAATACAAAATTGGAAATGAAAAACATGAGGAAGAAAAAATGACGCCCACCTTCACAGCGAAGTTGAAAATGAAAAACATGAAAATAAATACCGTTAAAATGAAAACGTGACAATGAAAAACATAAAATGAATCAAATACAAAATTGAAAATGAAGAACACGAAGAAGACAAAAGGATACCCACCTTGACAGCAAAGTTGAGGAAGTTGGTAAGGTCGATACTTTCCGTGAGGGACATGGCTACAAGACCGGCTGAGATAAGATGCCTGCATGGGAAATAGTGTACAATATATGTAAATGCATCCGAATGACCAACTATAAAGTGCACCCCTCTCCCCATACGTATATATACACATATATATACACATATATATATTAATAATAACAATGTCCCTTTTATAATTGTGGACAGAAGCTAACCGTGAATAATATAATATATGCCGATACGTATTAATAATATATGTATCACGGCAATGTATACATATTAATAATAACAATGTAAATTTAATATTTGTGGACAGAAGCTAAGAAGCCTTATACCTAAACACAACGTTGAGCAAGCAGACAGACCATACAATGGCTGCTCAATATAAAACACACAGGATAACACATGAATAAAAAAATATTGAATAATTAGGGTCAAAAGCTAAGGAGCCTCATACCTGAAAGCAACTTTGAGCAAGCAGACAGACAACACAACAGCAGTTCATTATGTATAAAATGAACAAAGTGCGTTTTTATAATTGTGGACAAAAGTTAAGGAGCCTCATACCTGAACACAACGTTGAGCAAGCAGACAGACAGCACAACGGCAGTTAAATATATAAAACACGTGAATGAGAAATTGATTAATAATTTTGGTCAACAGCTAAGGGCCTCATACCTGAACACAACGTTGAGCAAGCAGACAGACAACACAATGAATGCTAAATATATATAAAACATGAACGAAACATGAATTCATAATTTTTGTCAAAAGCTAAGGGCTTCACACCTGAACACAACATTGAGCAAGCAGACAGACAACACAACGGCAGTTCAATATATGTAAAATACACTTTGTTTTTACAGAAGCTAAAGAGCCTTATACCTGAACACAACGTTGAGCAAGCAGACAGACAGCACAATGGCATATATATATATATATATATATATATATATATATATATATAACATGAACGAAATATTATTTTATAATTTTGGTCACAAGCTAAGGAGCCTTATACCTGAACACGACGTTGAGCAAGCAGACAGACAGCACAATGGCAGTTAAATAAATAAAACACGTGAATGAGAAATTGATTAATAATTTTGGTCAACAGCTAAGGGCCTCATACCTGGACACGACGTTGAGCAAGCAGACAGACAGCAAAATGGCAGCTCATTATGTATACAATAAACAATGTATTTTTTATAATTGTGGACAAAAGTTAAGGAGACGTATACCTGAATACAACGTTGAGCAAGCAGACAGACAATACAATGGCAGATGAGATGAGATCCAAGCGAAGTGAAATCCACTCCTCTGCTGTTTTACACATGAAGTATGCCTGCAGGAAATACAATGGTTGAGGGTTTCGCATAGTTTCAGGGATAGGCACAAACGGTGATTTGAAGTACAGTGCAGTGTTTTGCACATGAAATACGCCTGGAGAAAGTGCAGTGCTTCAGGGTTTAGGGTTTGGCATAGTTTCAGGGATAATCACAAACGGTGAATTGAAGTACAGTACGGTGTTTTGCACATGAAATACACCTGGAGGAAGTACAGTGGTTTAGGGTTTAGTGTTTAGGGTTTGGCATAGCTTCAGGGATAGGCACAAACGATGGATTAAAGTACAGTGCAGTGTTTAACGCATGAAATACGCCTGGAGGAAGTACAGTGGTTTGGTATTGTTTCAGGGATACCCTAATAGGCACACACGGTGAATTGAAGTACAGTGCGGTGTTTTACACATGAAATACGCCTGGAGGAAGTACAGTGGTTTGATATTGTTTCAGGGATACCCTAATAGGCACAAGCGGTGAATTCCAGTCCAGTCCAGTCCAGTCCAGTCCAGTCCAGTACAGTGTTTTGCACATGAAATATGCATGCTTGAAGAACAGTGGTTTGCAGGGTACTTCCATTGACCAAATTGGCCAGCGCTTTAGCGCACTTGAAAAAACAAAACTGCGCTTTGTAGTGCAAAAAGTACAAAAATTGCTTGCTGCGCCAACAGGAGGTTGCAAAAAAGGCGCGCAAAAGCGAAGAAAATACCCTGGCGGTATGGTATTGTTTTGGGGATAACCTTACAAGCTCAAGTGGTGATTTCAGTACAAAACAGTACAGTCCAGTACAGTTCAGTGTTTTACACATTAAACATGCATGGTTGAAGGACAGTGGTATGGTATTGTTTTGGGGATAACCAAACAGGATCAAGTGGTGATTTCAATACAGAACAGTACAGTCCAATACAGTTCAGTGTTTTATACATGAAATATGCCTGCTTGAAGGACAGTGGTATGGTGTTGTTTACAGCACAGTACTGCATAGCACAGCACAATACAGTAAAATACCATACAGTACTTCTCTACTCCATGAAATTCTGTCAACGGAAACTTCTCTATGAAACTCTGTCTACATTACATTACATTACATTACATGTTAAAGTCTACTTGACACCGCGAGGGTGTATGAGACTCTGTGCTTTAAACAAAAAGAAAAAGCACACACCAAAAAGTTCAAAAACTTCTATAAAACTCTTTCTCCACCAAGCTTCTCTTAGATCCATGACTTACTACTCTCATGCAACTGCACAGGGGCATTGACCTTGCACACCACATACCACACACCATGTACCACCCCCCACCCCCCATCCATCATTAGTACCACACCCACCAATCCCTCCCCCCTAACCCACCAACCCACCCACCACATCCTATTCCCTTCACACCTGCGCATTGGTGTCACCCCCCACCCATCATTTACCATCCACCTCCCCCCCACCCCCCCCACCATCCTGCATCCAACACCCCACACCCCCACCCTACCAGCACTTTGGTGACTACTCCCACCCATCATTTACCCCCCCACAACACACCACCACCACCACCACCACCACCACCCGCCACATCCTATTCCCCCCACTCCTGCGCATTGATGTCACACCCCCCACCCATCATCTACCATCCACCTCCCCCCCACCACCCCCCACCATCCTGCATCCAACACCCCACACCCCACCTACCAGCACTTTGGTGACTACTCCCACCCATCATTTACCCCCCACACACACACCACCACCACCACCACCAACCACCCGCCACATCCTATTCCCCCCACTGCCTGCGCATTGATGTCACCCCACCCCCCCCATCATCTACCATCCACCTCCCCCCCACCACCCCCACCATCCTGCATCCAACACCCCACACCCCACCTACCAGCACTTTGGTGACTACTCCCACCCATCATTTACCAACCCCCCACACACACCACCACCACCACCACCACCACCCGCCACATCCTATTCCCCCCACTCCTGCGCATTGATGTCACCCCCCACCCATCATCTACCATCCACCTCCCCCCCACCACCCCACCATCCTGCATCCAACACCCCACACCCCACCTACCAGCACTTTGGTGACTACTCCCACCCATCATTTACCCCCCCACACACACCACCGACCACCACCAACCACCACCCGCCACATCCTATTCCCCCCCACTCCTGCGCATTGATGTCACCCCCCCACCCATCATCTACCATCCACCTCCCCCCCACCAACCCCCACCATCCTGCATCCAACACCCCACAACCCACCTACCAGCACTTTGGTGACTACTTCCCACCATCATTTACCACCCACACACACCAAACACCACCACCACCACCACCACCACCCGCCACATCCTATTCCCCCCACTCCTGCGCATTGATGGTCACCCCCCCACCCATCATCTACCATCCACCTCCCCCCCACCACCCCACCATCCTGCATCCAACACCCCACACCCCACCTACCAGCACTTTGGTGACTACTCCCACCCATCATTTACCCCCACACACACACCACCACACCACCACCACCACCACCCGCCACATCCTATTCCCCCCACTCCTGCGCATTGATGTCACCCCCCACCCATCATCTACCATCCACCTCCCCCCCACCACCCCCACCATCCTGCATCCAACACCCCACACCCCACCTACCAGCACTTTGGTGACTACTCCCACCCATCATTTACCCCCCCACACACACCACCACCACCACCACCACCACCACCCGCCACATCCTATTCCCCCCACTCCTGCGCATTGATGTCACCCCCCCACCCATCATCTACCATCCACCTCCCCCCCCACCACCCCCACCATCCTGCATCCAACACCCCACACCCCACCTACCAGCACTTTGGTGACTACTCCCACCCATCATTTACCCCCCCACACACACCACCACCACCACCACCACCACCACCCGCCACATCCTATTCCCCCCACTCCTGCGCATTGATGTCACCCCCCACCCATCATCTACCATCCCCCCCCACCACCCCCACCATCCTGCATCCAACACCCCCACACCCCACCTACCAGCACTTTGGTGACTACTCCCACCCATCATTTACCCCCCCCACACACACCACCACCACCACCACCACCACCACCCGCCACAATCCTATTCCCCCCCACTCCTGCGCATTGATGTCACCCCCCCCACCCATCATCTACCATCCACCTCCCCCCCACCACCCCCACCATCCTGCATCCAACACCCCCACAACCCCACCTTACCAGCACTTTGGTGACTACTCCCCACCCATCATTTACCCCCCACACACACCACCACCACCACCACCACCACCCGCCACATCCTATTCCCCCCACTCTCCTGCGCATTGATGTCACCCCCCACCCATCATCTACCATCCACCTCCCCCCACCACCCCCACCATCCTGCATCCAACACCCCACACCCCACCTACCAGCACTTTGGTGACTACTCCCACCCATCATTTACCCCCCACACACACCACCACCACCACCACCACCACCACCCGCCACATCCTATTCCCCCCACTCCTGCGCATTGATGTCACCCCCCCACCCATCATCTACCATCCACCTCCCCCCCACCACCCCCACCATCCTGCATCCAACACCCCACACCCCACCTACCAGCACTTTGGTGACTACTCCCACCCATCATTTACCCCCCACACACACCACCACCACCACCACCACCACCACCCGCCACATCCTATTCCCCCCCACTCCTGCGCATTGATGTCACCCCCCACCCCTCATCTACCATCCACCTCCCCCCCACCCCCCCCACCATCCTGCATCCAACACCCCACACCCCACCTACCAGCACTTTGGTGACTACTCCCACCCATCATTTACCCCCCCCACACACACCACCACCACCACCACCACCACCCGCCACATCCTATTCCCCCCCCTCCTGCGCATTGATGTCACCCCCCCACCCATCATCTACCATCCACCTCCCCCCCACCACCCCCACCATCCTGCATCCAACACCCCACACCCCACCTACCAGCACTTTGGTGACTACTCCCACCCATCATTTACCCCCCACACACACCACCACCACCACCACCACCACCCGCCACATCCTATTCCCCCCACTCCTGCGCATTGATGTCACCCCCCCCACCCATCATCTACCATCCACCTCCCCCCCCCCACCACCCCCACCATCCTGCATCCAACACCCCACACCACCCCTACCTACCAGCACTTTGGTGACTACTCCCACCCATCATTTACCCCCCCACACACACCACCACCACCACCACCACCACCACCCGCCACATCCTATTCCCCCCACTCCTGCGCATTGATGTCACCCCCCCACCCATCATCTAACCATCCACCTCCCCCCCCACCACCCCCACCATCCTGCATCCAACACCCCACACCCCACCTACCAGCACTTTGGTGACTACTCCCACCCATCATTTACCCCCCCCACACACACCACCACCACCACCACCACCACCCCGCCACATCCTATTCCCCCCACTCCTGCGCATTGATGTCACCCCCCCACCCATCATCTACCATCCACCTCCCCCCCACCACCCCCACCATCCTGCATCCAACACCCCACACCCCACCTACCAGCACTTTGGTGACTACTCCCACCCATCATTTACCCCCCCACACACACCACCACCACCACCACCACCACCCGCCACATCCTATTCCCCCCACTCCTGCGCATTGATGTCACCCCCCCACCCATCATCTACCATCCACCTCCCCCCCACCACCCCCACCATCCTGCATCCAACACCCCACACACCCACCTACCAGCACTTTGGTGACTACTCCCACCCATCATTTACCTACCCCCCCACACACACCACCACCACCACCACCACCACCCGCCACATCCTATTCCCCCCACTCCTGCGCATTGATGTCACCCCCCACCCATCATCTACCATCCACCTCCCCCCCACCCCCCCACCATCCTGCATCCAACACCCCACACCCCACCTACCAGCACTTTGGTGACTACTCCCACCCATCATTTACCCCCCCACACACACCACCACCACCACCACCACCACCACCCGCCACATCCTATTCCCCCCACTCCTGCGCATTGATGTCACCCCCCACCCATCATCTACCATCCACCTCCCCCCCACCCCCCCCACCATCCTGCATCCAACACCCCACACCCCACCTACCAGCACTTTGGTGACTACTCCCACCCATCATTTACCCCCCCACACACACCACCACCACCACCACCACCACCACCCGCCACATCCTATTCCCCCCACTCCTGCGCATTGATGTCACCCCCCCCACCCATCATCTACCATCCACCTCCCCCCCCACCACCCCCACCATCCTGCATCCAACACCCCACACCCCACCTACCAGCACTTTGGTGACTACTCCCACCCATCATTTACCCCCCCACACACACCACCACCACCACCACCACCACCACCCGCCACATCCTATTCCCCCCCACTCCCTGCGCATTGATGTCACCCCCCCACCCATCATCTACCATCCACCTCCCCCCCACCACCCCCACCATCCTGCATCCAACACCCCACACCCCACCTACCAGCACTTTGGTGACTACTCCCACCCATCATTTACCCCCCCACACACACACCACCACCACCACCACCACCACCCGCCACATCCTATTCCCCCCCACTCCTGCGCATTGATGTCACCCCCCACCCATCATCTACCATCCACCTCCCCCCCACCACCCCCACCATCCTGCATCCAACACCCCACACCCCACCTACCAGCACTTTGGTGACTACTCCCACCCATCATTTACCCCCCCCACACACACCACCACCACCACCACCACCACCCGCCACATCCTATTCCCCCCCACTCCTGCGCATTGATGTCACCCCCCCACCCATCATCTACCATCCACCTCCCCCCCACCACCCCCACCATCCTGCATCCAACACCCCACACCCACCTACCAGCACTTTGGTGACTACTCCCACCCATCATTTACCCCCCCACACACACCACCACCACCACCACCACCACCACCCGCCACATCCTATTCCCCCCACTCCTGCGCATTGATGTCACCCCCCCACCCATCATCTACCATCCACCTCCCCCCCACCACCCCCACCAACCTGCATCCCACACCCCACACCCCACCTACCAGCACTTTGGTGACTACTCCCACCCATCATTTACCCCCCCACACACACACCACCACCACCACCACCACCCGCCACATCCTATTCCCCCCACTCCTGCGCATTGATGTCACCCCCCCACCCATCATCTACCATCCACCTCCCCCCCACCACCCCCACCATCCTGCATCCAACACCCCACACCCCACCTACCAGCACTTTGGTGACTACTCCCACCCATCATTTACCCCCCCACACACACCACCACCACCACCACCACCACCACCCGCCACATCCTATTCCCCCCACTCCTGCGCATTGATGTCACCCCCCACCCATCATCTACCATCCACCTCCCCCCCACCACCCCCACCATCCTGCATCCAACACCCCACACCCCACCTACCAGCACTTTGGTGACTACTCCCACCCATCATTTACCCCCCCACACACACACCACCACCACCACCACCACCACCCGCCACATCCTATTCCCCCCACTCCTGCGCATTGATGTCACCCCCCACCCATCATCTACCATCCACCTCCCCCCCACCACCCCCACCATCCTGCATCCAACACCCCACACCCCACCTACCAGCACTTTGGTGACTACTCCCACCCATCATTTACCCCCCACACACACCACCACCACAACCACCACCACCCGCCACATCCTATTCCCCCCCCACTCCTGCGCATTGATGTCACCCCCCCACCCATCATCTACCATCCACCTCCCCCCCACCACCCCCACCATCCTGCATCCAACACCCCCACACCCCACCTACCAGCACTTTGGTGACTACTCCCACCCATCATTTACCCCCCACACACACCACCACCACCACCACCACCACCCGCCACATCCTATTCCCCCCACTCCTGCGCATTGATGTCACCCCCCCACCCATCATCTACCATCCACCTCCCCCCCACCACCCCCACCATCCTGCATCCAACACCCCACACCCCACCTACCAGCACTTTGGTGACTACTCCCACCCATCATTTACCCCCCCACACACACCACCACCACCACCACCACCACCCGCCACATCCTATTCCCCCCACTCCTGCGCATTGATGTCACCCCCCACCCTCATCTACCATCCACCTCCCCCCCACCACCCCCCACCATCCTGCATCCAACACCCCACACCCCACCTACCAGCACTTTGGTGACTACTCCCACCCATCATTTACCCCCCCCCACACACACCACCACCACCACCACCACCACCCGCCACATCCTATTCCCCCCCACTCCTGCGCATTGATGTCACCCCCCCACCCATCATCTACCATCCACCTCCCCCCCACCACCCCCACCATCCTGCATCCAACACCCCACACCCCACCTACCAGCACTTTGGTGACTAACTCCCACCCATCATTTACCCCCCCCACCACACCACCACCACCACCACACCAACCCGCCACAGTCCTATTCCCCCCACTCCTGCGCATTGATGTCACCCCCCCACCCATCATCTACCATCCACCTCCCCCCCACCACCCCCCACCATCCTGCATCCAACACCCCACACCCCACCTACCAGCACTTTGGTGACTACTCCCACCCATCATTTACCCCCAACCAGACACACACCACCACCACCACCACCACCACCCGCCACATCCTATTCCCCCCACTCCTGCGCATTGATGTCCAACCCCCCACCCATCATCTACCATCCACCTCCCCCCCACCACCCCCACCATCCTGCATCCAACACCCCACACCACCACCTACCAGCACTTTGGTGACTACTCCCACCCATCATTTACCCCCCCACACACACCCCCACCACCACCACCACCACCACCACCCGCCACATCCTATTCCCCCCCACTCCTGCGCATATGATGTCACCCCCCCCCACCCATCATCCTACCATCCACCTCCCCCCCACCACCCCCACCATCCTGCATCCAACACCCCACACCCCACCTACCAGCACTTTGGTGACTACTCCCACCCATCATTTACCCCCCCACACACACCACCCACCACCACCACCACCACCACCCGCCACATCCTATTCCCCCCACTCCTGCGCATTGATGTCACCCCCCCACCCATCATCTACCATCCACCTCCCCCCACCACCACCCCCCACCATCCTGCATCCAACAAACCCACACCCCACCTACCAGCACTTTGGTGACTACTCCCACCCATCATTTACCCCCCCACACCACCACCACCACCACCACCAGCCACCACCCGCCACATCCTATTCCTTCCCCCCACCTTCCCTGCGCATTGATGTCACCCCCCACCCATCATCTACCATCCACCTCCCCCCCACCACCCCCACCATCCTGCATCCAACACCCACACCCCACCTACCAGCACTTTGGTGACTACTCCCACCCATCATTTACCCCCCCACACACACCACCACCACCACCACCACCACCCGCCACATCCTATTCCCCCCACTCCTGCGCATTGATGTCACCCCCACCCCATCATCTACCATCCACCTCCCCCCCACCACCCCCACCATCCTGCATCCAACACCCCACACCCCACCTACCAGCACTTTGGTGACTACTCCCACCCATCATTTACCCCCCCACACACACCACCACCACCACCACCACCACCGCCACATCCTATTCCCCCCACTCCTGCGCATTGATGTCACCCCCCACCCATCATCTACCATCCACCTCCCCCCCACCACCCCCACCATCCTGCATCCAACACCCCCACATCCCCACCTACCAGCACTTTGGTGACTACTCCCACCCATCATTTACCCCCCCACACACACCACCACCACCACCAGCCACCACCCGCCACATCCTATTCCCCCCACTCCTGCGCATTGATGTCACCCCCCCACCCATCATCTACCATCCACCTCCCCCCCACCACCCCCACCATCCTGCATCCAACACCCCACACCCCACCTACCAGCACTTTGGTGACTACTCCCACCCATCATTTACCCCCCCACCACCACCACCACCACCACCACCACACCACCCCGCCACATCCTATTCCCCCCACTCCTGCGCATTGATGTCACCCCCCACCCATCATCTACCATCCACCTCCCCCCCACCACCCCCACCATCCTGCATCCAACACCCCACACACCCCCACCTACCAGCACTTTGGTGACTACCTCCCACCCATCATTTACCCCCCCACACACACCACCACCACCACCACCACCACCCCGCCACATCCTATTCCCCCCACTCCTGCGCATTGATGTCACACCCCCACCCATCATCTACCAGCCCCTCCCCCCCAGACCACCCCACCAACGCATCCCATTCCTGCATCCAACACCCCACACCCCACCTACCAGCACTTTGGTTACTAATTACTCCACCCATACATTACCCACCCAAACCACACCACACCAACCACCACCACCACCACCCGCCACACATCGTATCCCCTTCCCCCCAATTTCCCCCCACATCCTCTCCTGGCATATGATTCACCACCCCCCACCCATCATCTACCATCCACTCCCCCCCCTCCTGATACTGTTATTGGTACATGACAGTGTCATAGGCAGGCCACTGTTGACCCTAAACCCTACCCCCCCCCTCCTGATACTGGTATTGGTACATGACAGTGTCATAGGCAGGCCACTGTTGACCCTAAACCCTACCCCCCCCTCCTGATACTGGTATTGGTACATGACAGTGTCATAGGCAGGCCACTGTTGACCCTAAACCCACCCCCCCCCCCTCCTGATACTGGTATTGGTACATGACAGTGTCATAGGCAGGCCACTGTTGACCCTAAACCCTACCCCCCCCTCCTGATACTGGTATTGGTACATGACAGTGTCATAGGCAGGCCACTGTTGACCCTAAACCCTACCCCCCCCCCCTGATACTGGTATTGGTACATGACAGTTCATAGGCAGGCCACTGTTGATCCCTAAACCCTACCCCCCCCTCCTGATACTGTATTGGTACATGACAGTGTCATAGGCAGGCCACTGTTGACCCTAAACCCTACCCCCCCCTCCTGATACTGGTATTGGTACATGACAGTGTCATAGGCAGGCCACTGTTGACCCTAAACCCTACCCCCCCCTCCTGATACTGGTATTGGTACATGACAGTGTCATAGGCAGGCCACTGTTGACCCTAAACCCTACCCCCCCCCCTCCTGATACTGTATTGGTACATGACAGTGTCATAGGCAGGCCACTGTTGACCCTAAACCTACCACACCCCCCCCTCCTGATACTGTATTTGGTACATGACAGTGTCATAGGCAGGCCACTGTTTGACCCTAAACCCTACCCCCCACCCCCCCTCCTGATACTGGTATTGGTACATGACAGTGTCATAGGCAGGCCTTTTGACCCAAACCCTACCCCACCCCCCTCCTGATACTGGTATTGGTACATGACAGTGTCATAGGCAGGCCACTGTTGACCCTAAACCCTACCCCCCCCTCCTGATACTGGTATTGGTACATGACAGTGTCATAGGCAGGCCACTGTTGACCCTAAACCCTACCCCCCCCTCCTGATACTGGTATTGGTACATGACATGTCATAGGCAGGCCACTGTTTGACCCTAAACCCTACCCCCCCCTCCTGATACTGTTATTGGTACATGACAGTGTCATAGGCAGGCCACTGTTAGCCCTAAACCTACCCCCCCCCCTGATACTGGTATTTGGTACATGACAGTGTCATAGGCAGGCCACTGTTGACCCTAAACCCTACCCCCCCCCCCTCCCCCTCCTGATACTGTTATTGGTACATGACAGTGTCATAGGCAGGCCACGTGGTGGGGGGGGAGGTGGATGGTAGATGATGGGTGGGGGGTGACATCAATGCGCAGGAGTGGGGGGGATAGGATGTGTGGCGGGTGGTGGTGGTGGTGGTGGTGGTGGTGGGGGGTAAATGATGGGTGGGAGTAGTCACCAAAGTGCTGGTAGGTGGGGGTGGGGTGTTGGATGCAGGATGGGGGGGTGGTGGGGGGGAGGTGGGATGGAGATGATGGGTGGGGGGGGTGACATCAATGCGCAGGAGTGGGGGGAATAGGATGTGGCGGGTGGGGGTGGTGGTGGTGGTGGTGGTGGGTGTGTGGGGGGGGGGAAATGATGGTGGGAGAGTAGTCACCAAAGTGCTGGTAGGTGTGGGTGGGGTGTTGGATGCAGGATGGTGGGGGTGGGGTGGGGGAGGGTGGATGGTAGATGGATGGGTGGGGGGGGACATCAATGCGGGAAGGGGGGGGATAGGAGTGGGGGTGGTGGTGGTGGTGGTGGTGGTGTGTGGGGGGGGTAAATGATGGGTGGGAGTAGTCACCAAAGTGCTGGTAGGTGGGTGGGTGTGGGGTGTTGGATGCAGGATGGTGGGGGTGGTGGGGGGAGGGGTGGATGGTAGATGATGTGGTGGGGGGTTGACATCAATGCGCAGGAGGAGTGGGGGAATAGGATGTGGCGGGTGGTGGTGGTGGTGGTGGGTGGGTGTGGTGGGGGGGAGGGTAAATGATGGGTGGGAGTAGTCACCAAAGTGTGGTAGTGGGGGTGTGGGGTGTGGATGCAGGATGGTGGGGGGTGGTGGGGGGGAGGTGGATGGTAGATGATGGGTGGTGGAGGGGGGTGACATCAAGCGCAGGAGTGGGGGGAATAGGAGTGTGGCGGGTGGGTGGTGGTGGTGGTGGTGGTGGTTGTGTGTGTGGGGGTAAATGATGGGTGGGAGTAGTCACCAAAGTGTGGGAGGTGGGGGGTGTGGGGTGTTGGATGCAGGATGGTGGGGGGTGGGGGGGGGAGGGTGGATGGTAGATGATGGGTGGGGGTGCATGCATCAATGCGCAGGAGTGGGGGGAATAGGATGTGGCGGGGGGTGGTGGGGTGGTGGGTGTGGTGGGGGGGGGTAAATGATGGGTGGGAGTAGTCACCAAAGTGCTGGTAGGTGGGGTGTGGGTGTGGGGGTTGGATGCAGGATGTGGGGGGGGGGTGGGGGGGCGGGAGGTGGGGTAGATGATGGGTGGGGGGTGACATCAATGCGCAGGAGTGGGGGGAATAGGATGTGTGCGGTGTGGTGGGGTGGGGTGGTTGTGTGTGGGGGGGGTAAATGATGGGTGGGGAGTAGTCACCAAAGTGCTGGTAGGTGGGGGTGTGGGGTGTTGGATGCAGGATGGTGGGGGTGGTGGGGGGGAGGTGGATGGTAGATGATGGGTGGGGGGGGGGTGACATCAATGCGAGGAGTGGAGGGAGGGAATAGGATGTGGCGGGTGTGGTGGTGGGTGGTGGGGGTGGTGGGGGGGGGTAAATGATGGGTGGGAGTAGTCACCAAAGTGCTGGTAGGTGGGGTGTGGGGTGTTGGATGCAGGATGGTGGGGGTGGTGGGGGGAGGTGGATGGTAGATGATGGGTGGGGGGTGACATCAATGCGCAGGCAGGAGTGGGGGGGGGGAATAGGATGTGGCGGGTGGTGGTGGTGGTGGTGGTGGTGTGTGTGGGGGGGGGTAAATGATGGGGGGAGTAGTCACCAAAGTGCTGGTAGGTGGGGTGTGGGGTGTTGGATGCAGGATGGTGGGGGTGGTGGGGGGAGGTGGATGGTAGATGATGGGTGGGGGGGGGTGACATCAATGCGCAGGAGTGCGGGGGAAGGAATAGGATGTGGCGGGTGGTGGTGGTGGTGGTGGGTGGTGGTGTGTGTGTGGGGGGGTAAATGATGGGTGGGAGTAGTCACCAAAGTGCTGGTAGGTGGGGTGTGGGGTGTTGGATGCAGGATGGTGGGGTGGTGGGGGGGAGGTGGATGGTAGATGATGTGGGGGGGGGTGACATCAATGCGCAGGGAGTGGGGGGAGGGAATAGGATGTGGCGGGTGGTGGTGGTGGTGTGTGGTGGTGTGTGTGGGGGGGTAAATGAGGGTGGAGTAGTCACCAAAGTGTGGTAGGTGGGGTGTGGGGGTGGTGGATGCAGGATGGTGGGGGGTGGTGGGGGGGAGGTGGATGGTAGATGTGGGTGGGGGGGGACATCAATGCGCAGGAGTGGGGGGAATAGGGGGAATAGGATGTGGCGGGTGGGGTGGTGGTGGTGGTGGTGTGTGGTGTGTGTGGGGGGGGTAAATGATGGGTGGGAGTAGTCACCAAGTGCTGGTAGGTGGGTGTGTGGGGTGTTTGGATGCAGGATGGTGGGGGTGGTGGGGGGGGAGGTGGGATGGTAGATGATGGGGGGGGGGGTGACATCAATGCGCAGGAGTGGGGGGAATAGGATGTGGCGGGTGGTGGTGGTGGTGGTGGTGGTGTGTGGGGGGGGTAAATGATGGGTGGGAGTAGTCACCAAAGTGCTGGTGGTAGGTGGGGTGTGGGTGTTGGAGCAGAGGATGGTGGGGGTGGTGGGGGGGAGGTGGATGGTAGATGATGGGTGGGGGGAGGGGTGACATCAATGCGCAGGAGTGGGGGGGGATAAGGATGTGGCGGGGTGGTTGGTGGGTGTGGTGTGTGTGGGGGGGTAATGATGGGTGGGAGTAGTCACCAAAGTGCTCGGTAGGTGGGGTGGGGTGTTGGATGCAGGATGGTGGGGGTGGTGGGGGGGAGGTGGATGGTAGATGTGGGTGGGGGGTGGTGACATCAATGCGCAGGAGTGGGGGGAATAGGATGTGGGGGGTGGTGGTGGTGGTGGTGGTGGTGTGTGTGGGGGGGGTAAATGATGGGTGGGAGTAGTCACCAAAGTGCTGGTAGGTGGGGTGTGGGGTGTGTGGATGCAGGATGGTGGGGGTGGGTGGGGGGGGGGAGGTGGATGGTAGATGATGGGTGGGGGGTGACATCAAGGCGCAGGAGTGGGGGAATAGGATGTGGGGGTGGTGGTGGTGGTGGTGTGGGTGTGTGGGGGGGGGTAAATGATGGGTGGGAGTAGTCACCAAAGTGCTGGTATGGGGGGTGTGGGGTGTTGGATGCAGGATGGTGGGGGTGGTGGGGGGGAGGTGTGAGGTAGATGATGGGTGGGGGGTGACATCCATGCGCAGGAGTGGGGGGAAAATAGGATGTGGCGTGGTGGTGGTGGTGGTGGTGGTGGGTGTGGGGGGGTAAATGATGGGTGGGAGTAGTCACCAAAGTGTGGTAGGTGGGGGTGTGGGGTGTTGGATTGCAGGATGGTGGGGGTGGTGGGGGGGAGGTGGATGGTAGATGATGGGTGGGGGGGGGTGACATCAATGCGCAGGAGTGGGGGGAATAGGATGTGGCGGGTGGTGGTGTGGTGTGGTGTGGTGGTGTGGGGGGGTAAATGATGGGTGGGAGTAGTCACCAAAGTGCTGGTAGGTGGGGGTGGTGGGGTGTTGGATGCAGGAGGGGTGGGGTGGTGGGGGGAGGTGGATGGTAGATGATGGGTGGGGGGTGAATCAATGCGCAGGAGTGGGGGGAATAGGATGTGGCGGGTGGTGGTGGTGGTGGTGGTGGTGTGTTGTGGGGGGGGTAAATGAGGGTGGGAGTAGTCACCAAAGTGCTGGTAGGTGGGGTGTGGGGTGTTGGATGCAGGATGGTGGGGGTGGTGGGGGGGAGAGGTGGATTGGTTAGAGAGGGTGGGGGGGGACATCAATGCGCAGGAGTGGGGGGAATAGGAGGTGGTGGGGTGGTGGTGGTGGTGGTGGTGGTGTGTGGGGGGGAGGTAAATGATGGGTGGGAGTAGTCACCAAAGTGCTGGTAGGTGGGGTGTGGGGTGTTGGATGCAGGATGGTGGGGGGTGGGGGGGGGGGGGTGGTGGTGGGGGAGGGGGATGGTAGATGAGGGGGGGGTGGAAATCAATGAGCAGGAGTGGGGGGAATAGGATGTGGCGGGTGGTGGTGGTGGTGGTGGTGGGTGTGTGGGGGGGTAAATGATGGGTGGGAGTAGTCACCAAAGTGCTGGTAGGTGGGGTGGTGTGGGTGTGGATGCAGGATGGTGGGGGTGGTGGGGGGAGGGGGTGGGGTGGTGGGGGGAGGTGGATGGTAGATGATGGGTGGGGTGTGACATCAATGCGCAGGAGGGAGGGGGGGGGAGAGGGAGGGTGTGGCGGGTGGTGGTTGGTGGTGGTGTGTGTGTGGGGGGGAAAATGATGGGTGGAGAGTAGTCACCAAAGTGATGGTAGGTGGGGTGGGGGGTGTTGGATGCAGGATGGTGGGGGTGGTGGGGGGGAGGTGGATGGTAGATGATGGGTGGGGGGGGTGACATCAATGCGCAGGAGGTGGGGGGAATAGGATGTGGGGGCGGGTGGTGGTGGTGGTGGTGGTGGTGGTGTGGGGGGGGTGGTAAATGATGGGTGGTGTTAGTCACCAAAGTGCTGGTAGGTGGGGGTGTGGGGGTTGGATGCAGGATGTGGTGGGGTGGTGGGGGGGAGGAGGTGGTTGGTAGATGATGGGTGGGGGGGTGGACATCAATGAGCAGGAGGGGGGGGAATAGGATGTGGCGGGGTGTGGTGGTGGTGGTGGTGGTGGTGGTGTGTGTGTGGGGGGTAAATGATGGGTGGGAGAAGTCACCAAGTTGCTGGTAGGTGGGGGTGTGGGGTGTGGATGCAGGATGGTGGGGGTGGGGGGGGGGAGGTGGATGGTAGATGATGGGTGGGGGGTGACATCAATGCGCAGAGGAGTGGGGGGAAGGAGGGAATAGGATGGGCGGGTGTGGTGGTGGTGGTTGGGTGTGTGGGGGGGGTAAATGATGGGTGGGAGAGTAGTCACAAAGTGCTGGTAGGTGGGGTGTGGGGGTGTGGATGCAGGATGGGGGGGGTGGGGGGGGGGAGGTGGATGGTAGATGATGGGTGGGGGGGGGTGACATCAATGCGCAGGAGTGGGGGGAAAGGGGGGATAGGATTGTGGCGGGGGTGGTTGGTGGTGGTGGTGGTGGTGTGGTTGGGGGGGGTAAATGATGGGGTGGAGTAGCACCAAAGTGCTGGTAGGTGGGGTGTGGGGTGTTGGATGCAGGATGGGTGGGGGTGGTGGGGGGGGAGGTGGATGGTAGATGATGGGTGGGGGGTGACATCAATGCGCAGGAGTGGGGGGAATAGGATATGTGGCGGGGGTGGTGGTGGTGGTGGGTGGTGTGGTGGGGGGGTAAATGATGGGTGGGAGTAGTCACCAAAGTGTGGTAGGTGGGGTGTGGGGTGTTGGATGCAGGATGGTGGGGGGTGGTGGGGGGGAGGTGGATGGTAGATGATGGGGGGGGGGTGACATCAATGCGCAGGCAGTGGGGGGAATAGGATTGTGGCGGAGTGGTGGTGGTGGTGGTGGTGTGTGTGGTGGGGGGGGTAAATGATGGGTGGGAGTAGTCACCAAAGTGCTGGTAGGTGGGGGTGTGGTGGGGGTGTTGGATGCAGGATGGTGGGGGGGTGGTGGGGGGGAGGTGGTGGTAGATGATGGGTGGGGGGGTGACATCAATGCGCGAGGAGTGGGGGGAATAGGAGTGGCGGGGGGTGGTGGTGGTGGTGGTGGTGGTGTGTGGGGGGGGGTGGGGGGTAAATGATGGGTGGGAGTAGTCACCAAGTGCTGGTAGGTGGGGTGGTGGGGTGTGGATGCAGGATGGTGGGGGTGGTGGGGGGGGGCGGGGAGGGGAGGTGGTGGTAGATGAGGGTGGGGGGGGTGATCAATGCGCAGGAGTGGGGGGAATAGGATGTGGCGGGTGGTGGTGGTGGTGGTGGTGGTGGTGTGTGTGGGGGGGTAAATGAGGGTGGGAGTAAGTAGTCACCAAAGTGCTGGTAGGTGGGGTGTGGGGTGTTGGATGCAGGATGGTGGGGGTGGTGGTGGGGGGGGGGAGGTGGATGGTAGATGATGGGTGGGGGGTGACATCAATGCGCAGGAGTGGGGGGAATAGGATGTGGCGGGTGGTGGTGGTGGTGGTGGTGGTGGTGTGGGTGGGGGGGGGTAAATGATGGGGGGAGTAGGTCACACAAAGTGCTGGTAGGTGGGGGGTGTGGGGTGTTGGATGCAGGATGGTGGGGGGGTGGGGGGGAGGTGGATGGTAGATGATGGGTGGGGGGTGACATCAATGCGCAGGAGTGGGGGGAATAGGATGTGGCGGGTGGGGTGGTGGTGGTGGGTGTGTGTGGTGGGGGGGTAAATGATGGTGTGGGAGTAGTCACCAAAGTGTGGTAGGTGGGGGGTGTGGGGTGTGGGATGAGGATGGTGGGGGGTGGTGGGGGGGAGGTGGATGGTAGAGGATGGGGGGGGGTGACATCAATGCGCAGGAGTGGGGGGAATGTAGGATGTGGAGGGTGGTGGTGGTGGTGGTGGTGGTGGTGTGTGTGGGGGGGAAATGATGGGTGGAGAGTAGTCACCAAGTGCTGGTAGGTGGTGGGTGTGGGGGTGTTGGATGAGGATTGGTTGGGGGTGGTGGGGGGGAGGAGCGGTAGGGTTTAGGGTCAACAGTGGCTGCCTATGACACTGTCTGTACCAATACCCCAGTATCAGGAGGGCAGGGGGGGGGTGGTGGGGTATAGGGGGGGTAGGGTTTAGGTCAAAACAGTGGCCTGCCCTATGACAGTTCATGTACCATACCCAGTATCAGGAGGGGGGGGGGCGGGGGGGGTAGGGTTAGTGGCCAAAAGTGGCCTGCCTAGGTCCACTGTCATGTACAATACCAGTAAAGGATGGGGGGGGTAGGGGTTTCAGGGTCCAACAGTGGCCTGCTATGACATGGCATGTACCCAATACCAGATCAGTGAGGGGGGTGGTTCGGGTTTAGGGTCCAACAGTGGCTGCTATGACACTGATTCATGTACCAATACCAGTATCAGGAGGGGGGGGTTAGGGTTTATTTAGGGGGGCCAACAGTGGCCTGCCTATTATGACACTGGTTTTTTTTTTCCTTCCCTTTCTTATTTTTCATGTACCAATACCAGTATCAGAGGGGGGGGGGTAGGGGTTAGGGTCCACAGTGGCCCCTGCATAGAACTGTCGTGTACCAATACCAGTATCAGAGGGGGGAGGTAGGGTTAGGGTCAACAGTGGCCTGCCTATGACACTGTCATGTACCAATACCAGTATCAGGAGGGGGGGGTAGGGTTTAGGGCCAAAAGTGGCCTGCCTATGTCACTGTCATGTACCAATAACAGTATCAGGAGGGGGGGGTAGGGTTTAGGGTCAACAGTGGCCTGCCTATGTCACTGTCATGTACCAATAACAGTATCAGGAGGGGGGGGAGGGTGGTGGGGGTAGGGTTTAGGGCCAAAAGTGGCCTGCTATGCCCTGTCATTACCAATAACAGTATCAGGAGGGGGGGGGGGGGGGTCGGGTTTAGGGCCAAAGTGGCCGCCTAGGACACTGTCATGTACCAAATAAAAGTATCAGGGAGGGGGGGGTTAGGGTTTTTAGGGCCAACAGTGGCCGCCTATGTAACTTGTCATGTACCAATACACAGTTATCAGGGAGGTGGGGGGTAGGGTTTAGGGCCAAAGTGGCCTGCCTATGTCACTGTCAGTACCATAACATTATCAGGAGGGAGGGGGTAGGGGGTGGGGGTAGGGTTTAGGGGCAAACAGTGGCCTGCCTATGACACTGGTCATGTACCATACCAGTACAGGAGGGGGGGGGGTGTTTAGGGTTAAGGGCCAAAAAGTGGAATGCATATGACACTGTCATGTACCAATACCAGTTCAGGAGGGGGGGGGTGGGTTTAGCGGCAAAAAGGGCCTGCCGATGACACTTTCATGTACCAATAACAGTATAAGGGGAGGGGGGGGGTAGGGTCTAGGGCAAAAGTGGCCTGCCTATGTCAACGTCAGTACCAATAACAGTATCAGGAAAGGGGGGGGGTGTAGGGTTTAGGCCAAAGTGGGCCTGGCTATGTCAATGGTCAGTACCAATAACAGTATCAGGAGGGGGGGGTAAGGGTTTTTAGGGTCAAGAACAGTGGCCTGCCTATGTCACTGTCATGTACCAATAACAGTATCAGGAGGGGGGGGTAGGGTTTAGGGCCAAAAGTGGCCTGCCTATGTCACTGTCATGTACCAATAACAGTATCAGGAGGGGGGGGTAGGGTTTAGGGCCAAAAGTGGCCTGGCCTATGACACGTTCATGTACCAAATAAACAGTATCAGGAGGGGGGGGTATAGGGTTTAGGCCCAACAGTGGCGGCCTATGACACGTCAGTACCCATAACAGTATCAGAGGGGGGGTAGGGTTTTAGGGCAAAAAAGTGGCTGCCTATGTCACTGTCATGTACAATAACAGTATCAGGAGGGGGGAGGGGTGGGGGGGTAGGTTTGTAGGGTTTAGGGGCCAACAGTGGCCTGCATATGAACTGTCATGTACCAATAACAGTATCAGGAGGGGGAGGGGGGGTAGGGTTTAGGGGCAAAACAGTGGCCTGGCCTATGACCACTGTCATGTACCAATACCAGTATCAGGAGGGGGGGGTAGGGTTTAGGGCCAAAAGTGGCCTGCCGATGACACTGTCATGTACCAATAACAGTATCAGGAGGGGGGGGTAGGGTTTAGGGCCAACAGTGGCCTGCCTATGTCACTGTCATGTACCAATAACAGTATCAGGAGGGGGGGGTAGGTTTAGGGCCAACAGTGGCCGGCCTATGACACGTCATGTACCAAGAACAGGTATCAGAGGGGGGGTAGGGTTAGGGCCCACAAAAACCACAAACAAAAAAAAACAGTGGCCTGCCATTGTAACTGTCATGTACCAATACCAGTCTCAGGAGGGGGGGGTGGGGTTTGGTAGGGTTTAGGGCCAACAGTGGCCTGCCTATGTCACTGTCATGTACCAATAACAGTATCAGGAGGGGGGGGTGGGTGGGTTAGGGTTAAGGGCCACAGTGGCCTCCTATGTCACTGTTCATGTACCAATAAACAGTCTCAGGAGGGGGGTGGGTAGGGTTTTTTAGGGCCAAGAAGTGGCCCTGCTATGACACTGTATTGTACCAATAGCAGTTATCAGGAGGGGGGGGGGGGGGTAGGGTTGAGGGCAAAAAGTGGCCGCCTGATGAAACTGTTCATGTACCAAACAGTATCAGGAGGGGGGGTAGGGTTTAGGGCCAACAGTGGCCTGCTATGACAACTGTCATGTACCAATATAGTATCAGGAGGGGGGCGGTAGGGTTTTTAGAGGCCAAAGTGGCCTGCCTATGTCACTGTCATGTACCAATAACAGATCAGAGGGGGGGGGGTAGGGTTGAGGGCCAACAGGGCTGCCTATGACACTGTCATGACAATAACAGTATCAGGAGGGGGGGTAGGGTTAGGGTCAACCGTGGCCTGCCTATGACACGTTCGGTACCAATACCAGTATCAGGAGGGGGGGGTAGGGTTTAGGGTCAACAGTGGCTGCCTATGACACTGTCATGTACAATACCAGTATCAGGAGGGGGGGGGAGGGTTTAGGGTCAAACAGTGGACGCTATGACATTGTCATGTACCAATACCAGTATCAGGAGGGGGGGGTAGGGGGGGGTAGGGTTTAGGGCCAACAGTGGCCTGCCTATGACACTGTCATGTACCAATACCAGTATCAGGAGGGGGGGGTAGGGTTTAGGGTCAACAGTGGCCTGCCTATGACACTGTCATGTACCAATACCAGTATCAGGAGGGGGGGGTAGGGTTTAGGGTCAACAGTGGCCTGCCTATGACACTGTCATGTACCAATACCAGTATCAGGAGGGGGGGGTAGGCGTTTAGGGCCAAAAGTGCCTGCCTATGTCACTGTAATGTACCCATAAACAGTATAAGGAGGGGGGGGTAGGTTTAGGTGTCAAAAGTGCCTGCCTATGTCATGTCATTGTACCAATACCAGTATCAGGAGGGGGGGTAGGGTTTAGGGCCAAAAGTGGCCTGCCTATGACACTGTCATGTAACAATAAACAGTATCCGGAGGGGGGGGGGGTAGTTAGGGCCAAAAGTGGCTGCCTATGTCACTGTCATGTACCAATAAACAGTATCAGGACGGGGGGGGGGGGGGGGTAGGTTTAGGGCCAAAAAGTGGCCTGCCTATGTCACTGTCCGTACAATAATTAGTTATCAGGAGGGCGGGGTAGGGTTTAGGGCCAAAAGTGGCCTGCCTAGGGTCATGTTAATGTACCAATAACAGTATCAGGAGGGGGGGGTAGGGTTTAGGGCCAACAGTGGCCTGCCTATGACACTGTCATGTACCAATAAACGTATCAGGAGGGGGGGTGAGGGTTAAGGGCCAACAGTGGGCTGCCTATGGACACTGTCATGTAACCAATAACAGTTATCAGGAGGGGGGGGGGGTAGGGTTAGGGCCAAAGTGGCCTTTGCCTTCTGACACTGTCATGTACCAATACCAGTATCAGGAGGGGGGGGTAGGGTTTAGGGCCACAAAAAGTGGCCTGCTAGTCACTGTTCATGTACCGATAACAGTATCAGGAGGGGGGGGGCTAGGGTTTAGGGCCAAAAGTGGCTGCCTATGTCTGTCATGTACCAATAAAGTAGTATCAGGCGGGGGGGGGTTAGGGTGTAGGGCCAACAAGTGGCCTGCTAGTCAATGTCATGTACCAATAAACAGTTCAGGAGGGGGGGGGTTAGTTTAGGGCAAAAGTGGCATGCCTATGTCACTGTAATGTACAAGGACAAGTATCAGGAGGGGGGGGTTAGGTTAAGGGCCAACAGTGGCCTGCCTATGTCCCACTGTCATGTACCAATAACAGTTATCAGGAGGGGGGGGTAGGGGTAAGGGGGGGTAGGGTCTAGGGCCGAAGGTGCCTGCCTATGGACAATGTCATGTACCCAATAGCAGTAAGGAGGGGGGGTGGGTTTAGGGCCAAAAGTGGCCTGCCTATGACACTGTCATGTACCAATAACAGTATCAGGAGGGGGGGGGTGGGGTTTAGGGCCCACAGTGGCTCCTCCTGACTATGACACTGGTGCATGTACCAATAACAGTAATCAGGAGGGGGGGTAGGGGGTTAGGGGGTAGGGTTTAGGCCAAAAGTGGCCTGCCTAGTCACTGTCAGTACCAAAACAGTATAGGAGGGGGGGGTAGGGTTTAGGGCCAACAGTGGCCTGCCTATGACACTGTCATGTACCAATAACAGTATCAGGAGGGGGGGGTAGGGTTTAGGGCCAACAGTGGCCTGCCTATGTCACTGTCATGTACCAATAACAGTATCAGGAGGGGGGGGTAGGGTTTAGGGCCAAAAGTGGCCTGCCTATGTCACTGTCATGTACCAATAACAGTATCAGGAGGGGGGGGTAGGGTTTAGGGCCAAAAGTGGCCTGCCTATGTCACTGTCATGTACCAATAACAGTATCAGGAGGGGGGGGGGTAGGTTTAGGGTCAAAAGTGGCCTGCCTATGTCACTGTCATGTACAATACAGTATCAGGAGGGGGGGTAGGGTTAGGGCCAAAAGTGGCCTGCCTATGTCACTGTCATGTACCAATAACAGTATCAGGAGGGGGGGGTAGGGTTTAGGGCCAACAGTGGCCTGCCTATGACACTGTCATGTACCAATAACAGTATCAGGAGGGGGGGGTAGGGTTTAGGGCCAACAGTGGCCTGCCTATGACACTGTCATGTACCAATAACAGTATCAGGAGGGGGGGGTAGGGTTTAGGGCCAACAGTGGCCTGCCTATGTCACTGTCATGTACCAATACCAGTATCAGGAGGGGGGGTAGGGTTTAGGGCAAACAGTGGACTGCCTAGGACCTGTCAGTACCAATAACAGTATCAGGAGGGGGGGGGTAGGGTTTAGGGCCAACAGTGGCCTGCCTATGACACTGTCATGTACCAATAACAGTATCAGGAGGGGGGGGTAGGGTTTAGGGCCAAAAGTGGCCTGCCGATGACACTGTCATGTACCAATAACAGTATCAGGAGGGGGGGGTAGGGTTTAGGGCCAACAGTGGCCTGCCTATGTCACTGTCATGTACCAATAACAGTATCAGGAGGGGGGGGTAGGGTTTAGGGCCAAAAGTGGCCTGCCTATGTCACTGTCATGTACCAATACCAGTATCAGGAGGGGGGGGTAGGGTTTAGGGCCAACAGTGGCCTGCCTATGACACTGTCATGTACCAATACCAGTATCAGGAGGGGGGGGTAGGGTTATAGGGCCAACAGTGGCCTGCCTATGACACTGTCATGTACCATAAACAGTATCAGGAGGGGGGGGGTGGTAGGGTTTTAGGGCCAAAAGTGGCCTGCGATGACACTGCATGTACCAATCAACGTATAAGGAGGGGGGGGGGAAGGTTGTAGGGTTAGGGGTTGGGTAGGGTTAGGGAAAAAGTGGCATGCGATGTCACTGTCAGTACCAATAACAGTATAAGGAGGGGGGTAGGGTTTCGGCCAAAAGTGGCCGGCTATGTCACTGTCATGTACCAATAAAAACAGTATTTTCACCCACCCAGGAGGGGCGGGGTGGTGGGTTTAGGGCCAAACAGTGGCCTGCCTATGTCACTGTCATGTACCAATAACAGTATCAGGAGGGGGGGGTAGGGTTTAGGGCCAACAGTGGCCTGCCTATGACACTGTCATGTACCAATAACAGTATCAGGAGGGGGGGTAGGGTTTAGGGCCAACAGTGGCCTGCCTATGACACTGTCATGTACCAATAACAGTATCAGGAGGGGGGGGTAGGGTTTAGGGCCAACACCGGCCTCACTGCCATGACACTGTCATGTCCAATAACAGTATCGGAGGGGGGGGGGGTTAGGGGTTAGGGCAAAAGGGTCTGCCTATTGTCGGTGTAGGTACCAATACGTATCAGGAGGGGGGGGTAGGGTTTAGGGCCAAAAGGTGGCCTGCCTATGTCCAATGTTCTTGTACCAATTAACAGTTCAGGAGGTGGGGGGTAGGTTTAGGGCCAAAAGGTGGCTCGCCTATGGGCACTGTCATGTACCAAGAACAGTATCAGGAGGGGGGGGTGGTAGGGTTTAGGTGACCAATGTGGCCTGCTATGGACATGTCATGTACAATAACGTATCAGGAGAGGGGGGGGGTAGGGTTAGGGCCAAATTGGCCTGCCTATGACACTGTTCATGTACCAATAAACAGTATCAGGAGGGGGGGGGTTGGTTCGGGTTAGGGCCACATTGGCCGGCCCATGACACTATCATGTAGCAATACAAGTATGAGGGGGGGGGGGGGGGGGGGGTAGGGTTAAGAGTTGAGGCCAACACTGGCCTGCCTATGACACTGTCAAGTAGCGATAACAGTATGAGGAGGGGGGGGGGGGGGGGGGGGGGGGGGGGGGGGGGTTAGGGCCAAACATTGGCCTGCCATGACACTGTCATATAGCGATACAAGTATGAGGAGGGTGTGGGGGGGGTGTGTGTGGGGGGGGGGTGTGTGGGGGGGGGGGGGGGGGTAGAGTTTAGGGCCAACCTTGGCCAGCCTATGACACTGTCATGTAGCGATGACTGTGAACTCATCCCCTCACCCCCCACCCCCAACAAACAACAAACAACATGACTTACCACAAAGAACAAATAACAAAAGACAAACAACAAACAACAAACAACAAACAACAAACAACAAACAACAAACAACGCCAACCACCGCCCCTGCCTCCTACCCACTCCCAACCAATTCAGAGTCAGAGGCAGCAGCAATAAGCACCGCCAACGCAGAACGACAAGTAGCTTCAGAAATAAGCCAACCTGTGACTGGCAACATTGTCAAGTCCCAACAAGTCAACACAACAAGATCAGTGGAGATACTTCAGGAATTCAGAGAAACTCAGCCCCAAGGTCCGCCTCAGAGTCAGGCGCCTCCCCAAGGGATGCAGACCTTGCAGACTACAGGTCTGATGAGGTTTGGTTTAGTTTTCTTTTACTTATTTTATTCTAATGGAAGGTAGGAAAGAGGGGGGGGAGATCAGTGGAAGCACCTAAGTGATTCAGAGAAACTCAGCCCCAAGGTCCGCCTCAGGGTCAGGCGCCTCCCCAAGGGATGCAGCCCTTGCAGACTACAGGTCCGATGAGGTTTGGTTTGGTTTGCTTTTACTTGTTTTATTCTAGTGGAGGGGAGGAGAGGGGTAGGGGAAGGGGAAGGGAGGGGTGGAGTGTGAGGGGGGAGGGGAGGAGGAGGGGAGGGAGCCGTACCAGAGATTAAAAGATCCTCAGCCACAAGGGTCACCTCAGAATCAGCCCCCCCCCCCCCCCCCTCCACACACACCTCCTCACACACCTACACACACACATATGATTCAGAGAAACTCATCCCCAAGGGTCACCTCAGAATCAGCCCCCCCCCCCCCCCCCCCCCTCCCCTCCACACACACACACACATAACATATTTACATATCCCCCCCCCACACACACACACATATGATTCAGAGTTCCTCAGACCCATGGGTCAACTCGGAATCAGCCCCCCCCCCCCCCCCCCCCCCCCCCCCCCCCCCCCCCCTCCCCCTCCCTCCACACACACACACACATATGATTCAGAGATCCTCAGCCCGGAGGTTCACCAGAGAATCAGCCCCCCTCCACACACACACACACACACACACACACATAACATATCCCACCCCCCCACACGTGGACGCACACAAACATTCAGGAATCCTCAGCCCCAAGGTTCACCACACAATCAGGCGCCTCCCCCCCCCCCCCCCCCCCTCCCCCTCCCCTCCACACACACACACACACACAGAAAAAAAACAAAATTGGCGGAGTGTGTTGGCAACGGAACGAAAGGTGGCAACGATGGAGCTGACCGAAGTGATGAAGCTACGCGACCGTTGGCTGACGTGGCAGGCTTCAATTTGTTGGTCGGACGGACAAATGGGTAAACATAGGGGCTCCCGCCCCCTTGAAGAGGGGGCTCCACCAGAAATCAGCCCCAAGGGTCACTACACAATCAGGCGCCTCCCATAGGGATCCAGGGTCTTTCCATTGACCAAATTGGCCAGCGCTTTAGCGCACTTGAAAAATAAAACTGCGCTTTGTAGTGCAAAACGAGCAAAAAATGCTTGCTGCGCCCAGAGGAGGTTGCAAAAAACTGCGCGAAACGCGCATTGGGGCTCAAAAAGGCAGCGCGCCAGCACGCAAAAGCGCGCGCTTGGAAGTACCCTGGTATGAATGCATGATGCAGTTGGGTTTGATTTAATTGGGTATGGTGTTGTGTTGTTTTGTGTATTGTGTAGTGTAGTGTAGTGTAGCTGAGTGTTGTGTTTTGTAGTTTAGTGTAGTGTAGCTGAGTGTTGTGTAGTGTAGTGTAGCTGAGTGTAGTGTAGTGTAGTGTAGTGTAGTGTAGTGTAGTGTAGTGTAGTGTAGCTGAGTGTTGTGTAGTGTAGTGTAGTGTAGTGTAGCTGAGTGTTGTGTAGTGTAGTGTAGTGTAGTGCAGTGTAGCTGAGTGTTGTGTAGTGTAGTGTAGTGTAGCTGAGTGTTGTGTAGTGTAGCTGAGTGTTGTGTGGTGTAGTGTAGCTGAGTGTTGTGTAGTGTAGTGTAGCTGAGTGTTGTGTAGTGTAGCTGAGTGTTGTGTAGTGTAGTGTAGTGTAGCTGAGTGTTGTGTAGTGTAGCTAAGTGTTGTGTAGTGCAGTGTATATGAGTGTAGTGTAGGGTACTTTAGTGTAGTTGAGTGTTGTGTAGTGTAGTGTAGTGTAGCTGAGTAATGTGTAGTGTAGTGTAGCTGAGTGTTGTGTAGCTGAGTGTTGTGTAGTGTAGCTGAGTGTTGTGTAGTGTAGTGTAGTGTAGCTGAGTGTTGTGTAGTGTAGCTGAGTGTTGTGTAGTGTAGTGTAGTGTAGCTGAGTGTTGTGTAGTGTAGCTAAGTGTTGTGTAGTGCAGTGTAGATGAGTGTAGTGTAGTGTACTGTAGTGTAGCTGAGTGTTGTGTAGTGTAGTGTAGTGTAGCTGAGTGTTGTGTAGTGTAGTGTAGCTGAGTGTTGTGTAGCTGAGTGTTGTGTAGTGTAGTGTAGTGTAGTGTAGTGTAGCTGAGTGTTGTGTAGTGTAGTGTAGTGTAGCTGAGTGTTGTTTAGCTGAGTGTTGTGTAGTGTAGTGCAGTGTAGTGTAGCTGAGTGTTGTGTAGTTTTCTTCATATTCTCGTCTCGACTTGTTTTGTCTCGTCTCGTCTTTGTCTAGTCTAGTCCAGGGTACTTCAAATGGCCAAATTGGCCAGCGCTTTAGCGCACTTGAAAACAAAAAAACTGTGCTTTGTAGTGCAAAAAGCGCTCAAATTGCTTGCAGCGCCCACAAGGGGTTGCAAAAAACTGCGCTTAAAGCGCAGAGGGGGTCAAAAACTCAGCGCTCAAAAGCGCAAAAGCGCGCGCTTTGAGTTACCCTGGTCTAGTCTAGTCTAAACGAGACTCACTTTTCTGACGACATGTAGCCATTCCGACGCCAACCTGCTGCTGCATTGAGTTGCATGGGTCTGGCTAAAAAGTAGTCAGAAATGCCCCTCAGAAAACCTTTGTTTTCCCGCTATATATAGTGAACGCTAGTTTCGACCCCGTTTCAGCAAAATTATCGCTATAAAAGAGTAAACAAAAAAAAGGTGTTTTTTCTGTTTGCCCTGCATGGCCCTGAAAAGCTACAAAATGCTACAGAAAGCACCAAAACGCTGTCCCTGGAGGAGTAAAGCTAGAAGGATTGTCCCTGAAACCATAAATCTAGAAGAAACCCACTATCAGATTTGAAAACAAATCACTGCCCCGGGCTCCGCTCTACACGCTCCATGCAGAGTCCGGGAGTGGGGTTCGGTTGCTCTGGGGTGGTGCCCAGTCGCTCAATTTTATTCGTGTCACACAAAAATAACAGGTGCAGAGAGTTGTTGGAACATTGAAAGCTATCATGGTGTTCTTGCCAAGGTAGCTGGCGCCGTATAAATAGGGGGCGGCAAATATATATATATATATATATATATATATATTGCCCCAACATATAGATCTATATATAGCAAACAAAAATGGATGGTATATCCGTACCTCAAGGAGGCCTCTGAAAAATCTGGGATTTATTTTACGTGTAGTCTGCATCATAATAAGGCGCCTTGTGCCTTCAAAACAAACAAAGAGAGTTGTTGGGAAATAGAGGGCCACCATTGTGTTCTTGCCAAGGTACCTGGCGCCGTATTAATGATTTAATTGAATTCTTGCCGGCACCCAGTCGCTCAATCTGTGACGTGTCACACACAAAAGCAAAAGTTGCAGAGAGTTGTTGGGGAATTGAGAGCCGACATAATGTTCATGCCCAGCTCTCATCCCAGCACCACCAGGGGAGAGGTGGGGGGTGGGGGTGAGGGATGAGAGGTAGCTGGTGCTGTCTACATTTAGTTTAATAAATTCTTCCCGGAATGAAATACCGATATGTAAATGTTGTTTAATCTATTTCTTGCCTTATACACTTTTGTTTAATCTATTTCTTGCCATATCCACTTCTGTTTAATATATTTCTTGCCGTACGGGTATTCAATTTTGTTTAATATTTTTCTTGCTGTATTCAATTGTGTTCTTGCATAGTATGTTTTAGCTCGGGTGTATGTGAGGCATGCGCATTCATGGGCACTTACGTGCGCAGGTTTAGGTGTGTGTGGGTGCAGGTGTAGGTGTGTGTGGGTGCAGGTGTGGGTGTGTGTGTGTGCAGGTGTAGGTGTGAGTGGGTGTAGGTGTAGGTGGGTGCCGGTGTAGGGTTGTGTAGGTGCAGGAGCGTGTGAGGCATGCGCATGCATGGGCACTTAAATGCGCAGGCATAGGTGTGGGTGGGTGCAGGTGTAAGTGTGTGTAGGTGCAGGTATATGTGAGGCATGCGCATGCATGGGCACTTACATGTAAATTATTCATATATGATGTACTGTAGCTCGGCACATATTTGGTTAGTATTTTTCAGCTTTTTGGCCAATTCATTTCCTAACAGATTCCCTAGCTGAATTCCTACTAAACTTCCCAACTGAATTCTTAATTGCAATCCCAGCACTCCCCAACTCGCGCAGTAATGTTGGTATGATCGTCATCTGATCCAGACGACGACCTGGCCTAGGACCCTAGTTTGCTCTAGACAGGAATTGGACCGTCGTGCTTCTAGCGGCGATAGTCTGCGTGTCACGCATTTATACCAACTAGAAACTTGAACTTGGTTACATAGCTTCAGCCAGCAATTTGGCAGCTCGCCGTCTTTGGCAGATCAAAATTTGTTACCAGGAAAATGTGAACGCGAACAAATCAAATTTGTTTCCTTCATTTTTTTAATTTTTAATTTTTTCCATTTGTAATGTTTTCATCCTCCTCTTCTTCTGAACCGGTCTTAACGATAAAAAACAGTACAAAAAACTATTCATACCTATCAATCATGACTTGATCCAGTCCAGAGATTATTATTTCCGCTATATATAGCAATCGCTAGTTTTGAACCCGTTTTAGCGAAATTATCGCTATAAAAAAAATTAATTGTTTTTGCCCTAAATGCCCCCCCAAAGCTATAGAAAGCACTGAAACGCTGTCCCTGGAGGAGGCTTAGAACCATAAAGGGAAAAACCACTTTCAGATTTGAAACAAAATCACTGATCCAGTCTCTTGATACATTGATGGATGAACAAAGGAATCTTCTCTCGACCTTCAACTTCTGGATTGCACATCAGGTCATTTAGAGGAATTATTTTGCTCTCTGATTGGGAAATCAGGTTCTGATACCAACACTAGTCCAAGCAGACATGTGAATGGGAGCCAGCGTAATATCGAAGCCAAGGCAACTGTAATTTTAATATAATTTGAGTACTTTTAATTATATTCATTTTTATTTCTGACCGTGCATGCATTTTTATATTGCCGTTCTATGGTTTGTTTTAGCTTAGCTCTTAATGGTATAATATGTTTTAGCTAATTCGACTTTTGACTGATTCAGTTTCCAGCTGAATTCCCAACTGAATTCCCAACTGAATTCCCAACTGACTCTCTAGTGCTGCTCTCCACATGCAGTAATGGTTGGTATTGACACCAGGTGTGCGGCTTACCAGCCAAAGCAACAGAATCTGCAGCAGAGGCTAAAGCCGCATACTCAGAAGCAACACCAACACCAGCATGAAATTTCCCAAGCTACTTTTTCATTACTGATAACTTCCAAGAGGACATTTGTATAAGAACTAACGTTATTATATTCAAGCAAAGTCAGCTGGCTTCCCAACTGAATTACCAACCGACTTCCTACCTAACTTACTACCTAACTTCCCAACTGACTTCACAACCGACTCTCTAGTGCTGTCCATCGTGGTAGGGGGAAGCTAGTCCGGGGTTAGCCAGCCCATAGGTGGGAGGTTAGGGGTTGAAGGTAACCGGTTACCCCCGGGCTGGCAAACCCCGGGCTAGCTTCCCCCCTCTTCCATCGCAGGCAGCAATGTTGGTATTAACATAAGTCCAAGAGGTCATTATACTCAGACTAAGTCAGCTGGCTTCCCAACTGCCTTACCAACTGACTTCCTACCTAACTTCCCAACCAACTTACCAACTGACTCTCTAGTGCTGCGCATTGCAGGCAGCAATGTTGGTAATAACATAAGCCCACAAGGAGGCTTGTATGAGAAATAGCATCATTATATTGAAGCAAAGTCAGCTGACAAACCAATTGACTTACCAATTGACTTCCTACCTAACTTCCCAACTAACTTCCTAACTGACTTCACAACTGACTTACCAACTGACTCTCTAGTGCTGCACATTGCAGACAGCAATGTTGGTATTAACACAAGCCCGCAAGGAGGATTGTATGAGAATCAGTGCTATATTCAAGCCAAGGCAGCTGGTGCCAGCGCGGCACCACAAGCCAGTGCAAGTCAACAAGGAGGATTGCATGAGAACCAGTGCTATATTCAAGCCAAGACAGCTGGGGCCAGCACAGCACCACAAGCCAGTGCAAGTCCACGAGGAGGATTGTATGAGAACCAGTGCTATACTCAAGCCAAGGCAGCTGGTGCCAGCACAGCACCACAAGCCAGTGCAAGTGGAGTGCGCGAGGTGGACAGCTTCTTACATGAAATCTCTGCAGGAGGTGCTTCACCTGGGGGCGCGCGTGCACAGGTAAGACCATGCATTTGTGTTACAGGTGTGCACAGGTAAGACCATGCATTTGTGATACAGGTGTGCACAGGTAAGGCCATGCATTTGTGATACAGGTGTGCACAGGTAAGACCATGCATTTGTGTTACAAGGGCAGCTTCTTACATGAATTCTCTGCAGGAGGTGCTTCACCTGGGGGTGCACGTGCACAGGTAATACAATCTGTGTATATATGTATGTTACAGTCCAAGGGTAGGCCAAATAGGCTAAAGGGACTTGCCGAACCGTATAGGGAGGGCCTGAAAAGAAAAAGCACTGATGAACTGAACCCCAAACAATCGTACCATGTTATTTTTTACTGTTGTTACAAGGGATGCTTCTTACGCCAGCTCTCTGCTGGAGGTGCTTCATCTGGGGGCGCATGTGCACAGGTAAGACCATATAATTTTGTATTTTTGTTACAAGGCAGCTTCCTACGCCAACTCTGTGCAGGAGGTGCTTCATCTGGAGGCGCATGTGCACAGGTAAGACCATATAAATTTGTATTTTTGTTACAAGGCAGCTTCTTACGCCAACTGTCTGCAGGAGGTGCTTCATCTGGGGGCGCACGTGCACAGGTAATACCCTGTTATTTTTTATTTTTGGCGGAGCCCCCTCTTCAAGGGGGCGGGAGCCCCCAGGGTTACCCATTTGTCTGTCCAACCGACCGACTGACCGACCGTCTGACCCCGCTGAAGCCTGACACGTCAGCCAACGGTCTCGTAACTAACTCGCTTCTGTTGCCACCTGTTGCTCCGTCGCGATCACTCTCCACCATTTTTTAGCATCGCATGCGACGCTGCATAGAACTTGTTGTTACAAGGGCAGCTTCTTACGCCAACTCTCTGCAGGAAGTGCTCCATTTGGAGGAAAACGTGCACAGGTAAGTCCATTGCAATAAAATCTGTGTTATTTTGTATCTTTGTTGCAATGGCAGCTTCATACACCAACTGTCCACGGGAGGGACTTCGGACGGAGGTGCAAATGCACAAGTAGGACCCTTGCAAGTGTTTTTATTTATTATTGTTTGCAACGGTAGCTTCTTTCACTAACTGTCCACTGGGGGAGGGCTTCTGCCGGAGGTGCATATGCACAGATAAGACCCTTGAGAGTGTTTTTTATTTATTGTTTGCAACGATAGCTTATTTATTTTTTATTTTTTATTTATTGTTGTTTGCAACGGTAGCTTTTGTAGCTTTTGACAACACTAACTGTCCACGGGCGGGGCTTCTGCCGGAGGTGCGACCCTCACACCTGTCTCGTTATATTTGTGTAAGCAACGGTAGCTTCTTACACAAACTCTTTGCTGCATGGGCTTCTGACGGAGGCGCAAAGGCTCAGGTAAGACCCTCGCATTTTTTTTTTGCATTGGCAGCTTCATACTCTCAGCGTGAGCTTATATCGGAGGTGCACATGCACAGGTAAGACCCTCACAAGGTTGTATATATTTTTGTTTGCAACAGCAGCATCATACACAAACTGTCCACGGGAGGGGCTTCTGCCGTAGGTGCAAAGGCACAGTTGAGACCCTCGCAAATGTTTTTTTATATTTGTGTTTGCAATGGTAGCTTCTTACTCCAACTGTTCACGGGCGGGACTTATATCGGAGGCGCACATGCACAATTGAGACCCTTGCAACTGTTTGTTATATAATTGTTTGCAACGGTAGCTTCTTACACCAACTCTCTGCTGGAGGTGAGTATATCGGAGGTGCAAGGGCACAGGTGAAACCCTCGCAACTTTTTGTGTTGTTGCAACAGTAGCTTCTGACACAAACTGTTCACGGGCGGGGCTTATATCAGAGGCGCACATGCACAAATGAGACCCTTGCAACTGTTGTATGTATCTTTGTTTGCAACGCCATCTTTGCAACGCCATCTTTGCCACGCCATCTAATTGTCGACAAGCAAAGCTTCTGCCAGAGGTGCACATGCAAAGGTAAGATCCTCCCAACTTTTTCGTTTTTGCAACGGCATCTAATTACACTAACTGTCCACGGGAGGGGCTTATATCGGAGGCGCACATGCACAAGTCAGATCCTTGCAACTGTTTGTTACATTTTTGTTTGCAATGGCTGCTTCTTACTCCAACTGTTCACGGGCGGGGCTTATATCGAAGGGGCACATGCACAAGTGAAACCCCTGCAACTGTTTTTTATATCATTGTTTGCAATAGTGGCTAATTACACTAACTGACCACAGGAGGGGCTTATATCGGAGGCGCTAATGCACAAATGAGACCCTTGCAACTGTTTGTTATATTATTGTTTGCAACAGTACCTTCTTAGACCAACTGTCGATGGGAGGGGCTCCTACCAGAGTCTACCAGGGTACCAGGATAATGTATCCATCATCATCATCATCATCATCATCATCATCATCATCATCATCATCATCATCATCATCATCACCATCATCATCATCATCATCACCACCATCATCATCATCATCATCATCACCATCATAATCATCATCAACACCATCATCATCACCATCATCATCATCATCATCATCGTCATCATCACCACCACCACCACCACCACCATCAGCATCACCACCATCAGCATCACCACCATCATTATCATCATCATCATCATCATCATCATCATCATCATCATCATCATCACCATAATCATCACCATCATCACCATCAGCATCAGCATCATCAGCATCATCAGCATCATCAGCATCACCACCATCATCACCAGCATCATCATTATCCTCATCATCATCATCATCATCAGCAGCATCATCATCATCATCATCATCATCATCAACATCATCATCATCATCATCATCATCATCATCATCATCACCATCATCATCATCATCATCATCACCATCATCATCATCACCATCATCACCATCACCATCAGCATCATCAGCATCATCAGCATCACCACCATCAGCATCAGCATCAGCATCATCCTCCTCATCCTCCTCATCATCATCATCATCATCATCATCATCATCACCACCAACACTACCATCACCATCAGCATCACCACCATCAGCATCAGCATTAGCATCATCAGCATCAGCAGCATCAGCACCAGCATCATCATCATCATCATCATCATCATCATCATCATCATCATCATCATCATCATCACTATTTGTCTCATAGTAATCCTTGCAAAGCTGAAAGGTAGAGGAATAACTCATCCAAATCATCGAACCCCTTACTCAAATGTTCTCAAAAACCCCAAACTCACACACACTAAAACACACACATACACTCCCTGATCCCCCCCCTCACACGCATACTCCCTGACGTTCCCCACACACACCACCACCACCACCACCAACCCCCAAGAGGACTAACTCATCCAAATCAACGAACCCCTTACTCAAATGTTCAAATTGTTTGCCGACATCACAGTTGACCTTGAATGTCGTTAGATGGATCCAGCCTTTTATAGATGCTTGCAGCCATATATAGATGCTTGCAGCCTTTTATAAAAGATTATTGACGGATCCAGCCTTTTATAGATGCTTGCAGTCTTTGGAAGTACCATGGAGGGTTTGTGTGTGTGTATGTGTGGGTGGGTGGGTGGGTGGGGGGGGGGGGCTAATAGATGCTGCAATATTTGGAAGTACCATGGAGGGGTTGTGGGTGGGTGGGTGGGTGGGTAGGGGTAAGTGTAGTTGTGGGTGGGTGGGTGTGGGTGTGGGGGGGGGGGCTCATAGATGCTTGCAGCCTTTGGAAGTATCATCAACCGTCAAAACACATGAGAGCATTGAAAACAGTATAAACAATAAAACCGGTAAACCCAGCAAAACAAGTAAACAAAAATGTATAAACAGTCAAAAACAGTTAAAGAAGTAATAAATAGTCAAACAAAGAGTAAAACAAATATTAAAACATGTAAAAACCAGTAAAACAAGTAATAACATTTGCGCACCATCCCACCTGCCCATCTTCACTCACAGACCCTCAGCACTTTCCTGGAATGGGGGGGACAGCAATCCGCTGAAGACAATCCAGTCTACATTCTACAGAGTCGCGACGAAAGTCCCAAGCAGTTCAGTGTGGCGGATATGTTCCACAACCCACTTTTCCACTCAGCCCAAAAGAATTAGCTATTTGCTAGGAGAAACATTGCTAATGCAGGCATGGTACAAACCAGGATGCTAGTGGGATAGAATCAACATGGTGATGACAGTCAGTGTTTTATATTTCAGATATCTGTAGTCCAGGTTGAGTAGCTACTTGGGCTACTCAACCCTGATTTCAGGATTGTTGCGTAGCCATCGCATGGCGGAGCGCGAAGCGCGGAGCCTGGGGGGGTCGGGGGGCAGCGCGTCCCGATATCGGTGGGTCCGGGGGTGTAGCATTCTACGGAATGGCGACGGAATGGCGACGCGTCGTCGAAAAATGAAACACTGATGACAGTGATGACACATCAGAGGAGAGAGGGTGGGGTCATGGGTGGAGGTGGGGGTGTAGGGGATGGGGAAAAGATAAACGGTGATTAAGCTGGTAGGACAACCGTCTCTACGTATTGCTAAGTGGAACTCCTCATACACACCCACATGTTTAACTTCATATTTAAATAAACGGTGATCAAGTCGTGATCAAGTTGACAAGTTCCCCAACCTTCTATTCCACCCTGTCTTCGCATAGTCGTGCACAGGGTACTACATTTTGTCGAATTGGTCAGCGCTTAAAGCGCACAAACGTCAAATTGGTCAGCACTTAGTAGTGCAAAAAGCGCAAAAACTGCGCGCTGAACCCACAGGGGGTTGAAAAAACTGCGCAAAACGCGCAGTGGGGCTCAAAAAAGCGTGCGCAAAATAGCGCTTCTGCGCGCGCTTTGTAGTACCCCTTCAGGCTACCCACCCTTCGCGAGTAGAGTATATATGGTTAGTATAAGCACTACTACTAGAGCGAGTGGAGGGGATTCTCTGTTCATTACATTGTCATCGACAGGCCATTGTTTGCCCAAGACAAGCCCACTCCACAACATCCGGGAGGGGGGTTCCAAGAAATCATCAGAAAAAGAAAGGCAATATTGCAGCAAGCAAGCAAGATTGCAGCAAGCCAGCAAGCAAGCATTATTATCAGCACTAATTCCATACGATATATATTTATTGCTTGGTATGGTAGGTGGCTTTGCTGATAAGGGCATACTCACCTACGTGTTGGCAGCACACCACAGGCTAACAGCTATTGTCCCATCAGCATTAACCGATATGCTACTCACTGCCTTTACCCCCTTTCAGTGATTCACAATGGTCTAGGGGTAGACCAGATTGCTTGAGAAGGAAGAGTCGGGGGTTCGACTACCCCTTCGGTCGCTCATGGCGTTGCAGGTCGTCGTCAACTGCGATGGTAGCTTGTCCAGTTGAGGTAGGAGACCGCTCCCCACCCGCGTACAACTGGCTCCCTTAACACCACGCCCCATCAGGCGTTATCATTACTCACTGCCTTTAAAGTAAACATGGGTAGTATAACCTCTCCTACGCCACACTCCAGAGTGAGTAGAGGGGATTCTCCTTAGTGTTATTTGCTGATAATGGGTATCTCGCCTTATAATGGTGACTACTGCTAGCTCTGGCTTACGCAGTGGAGTCCTTAACCTCACGTCCTGAGAGTGGCGCATTACTCGGATGTAACAAATTAAATTTAAATTTAAATTTCTCGCCTTAGAAGGTGGGTGTCCCAACACAGACAAAGTTGACAACACACCACTCTCTAACAGCCAGTTTCTCACCAGCATTAATCGGTATGCTGCTCACCACCCACACCACTACTACGTCACCCTCCAGAGTGAGTAGAGGAGATTCTCCATGGTGTAATTTGATGATAATGGGAATCTCGCCTGAGGAGGTGGGTGTCCCAACACAAACAAAGTTGACAGCACACCATTCTCTAACAGCCAGTGTCTCATCAGCATTTACCGATATGCTCTTCATTACCCACACCACTACTATGTCACACTCCAGAGTGAGTGGAGGATATGTCACACTTTATGTGGTGGTCACACTTGATATATGTATTCGAGTTGTTCGCGTTCGCATATTCCTGGTAATAATCTTTTTTTACTGCCAAAGTCGGCGAGCAACAAAATTGCTGGCTGAAGCTATGTAACCAAGTTCAAGTTCAAGTATTCAAGTTGGACCATAACCGTGTGTGCAGTCAGCTTTGTTTGTGTTGAGGCCTGCCTGCTTAGGTGAGATTCCCATTATCAGCCAAACACCGTGGTGTATCCCCTCAACTCATTCTGGAGTGTGGCGTAGAAGTGGTCATCAGGGTTGTTTAGGACGCTTCGTCCTCGTCACAGATGCAACGTCGATGGGACTGTTGCGCCATATGACGCAATGTGGGGAGGGTCCGTTTACCAGAAGGTAGGGTCCGTTGCGTCGCAGGACGCAGGCCATATAAATGGTTGTGTCTCAGGCAGCAGAGCTGGGGGTCTTTCTGAAGTGCCCCGGTAGAAACAGCAGACTTTGGAGGGTTCGCTAAAAGAAACGTAGATTTGGGCTCGTGTAACGTTGATCTTTGCCAATGCAAATTACATTTGGGCTCATGATCCGCAAATGTGGGGAACACTTACGCAGCTTTTGAGAACGGTTAAATAGATTTTGAAAATAATAACATAGATTTTGAGAAGAGTAACATAGATTTTGGGAAGAGTAACACAGATTTTGAGAAGAGTTCCAAACATTTTGAAAACACTTTCGTGGATTTTTAAAACAGTTGAATAGATTTTGGGAAGAGTAACATATAGATGTTGATTGAGAAGAGTTACATAGATTTTTCGAACAGTTAAATGGATTTTGAGACGAACTACATAGATTTTGAGAACAGGTGAAAAAACGTAGATTTAAACGTAGATTTCAAAGCGCCTTTGAACAACCCTGTGTAGGACCTGCCCTTGTGTGTTAGAAATCCCTGTGTAGATTTAAACGTAGATTTCAAAGCGCCTTTTAACAACCCTGTGTAGGACCTGCCCTTGTGTGTTAGAAATCCCTGTGTAGATTTAAACGTAGATTTCAAAGCGCCTTTTAACAACCCTGTGTAGGACCTGCCCTTGTGTGTTAGAAATCTATCACCTTTCCTCTGCCATATTCATATCTCCTGCGAGAAAGCTGCTTTATTGATACATGTGGCTGAATCTCAGCCCCTTTCAGTGATATACGTTGGTCTACCAAATCACTTTGAGGATGATATACGTTGGTAGACCAAATCACTTTGAGGATGAAGAGTCGGGGGTTTGATTCCCCCTTCAGTCGCTCTTGGCGTTGCAGGTCGTTGTCAACCGCGATGGTAGCTTGTCCAGTTGAGGTAGAAGACCGCTCCCTACCCGCGTACTTAACACCACGCCCCGCCAGGCGTAATCATTACCTTTTGGGCTGAGTCTCACTTGCTGTGTGTGAACTGTTCATCACCCCCACAAAACACTGGCCTGCCTGTGCGGACCTGCATGCCTGTGCGGACCTGCCTGCCTGTGCGGACCTGCCTGCCTGTGCGGACCTGCCTGCCTGTGCGGACCTGCCTGTGCGGACCTGCCTGCCTGTGCGGACTTGCCTGCCTGTGCGGACCTGCCTGCCTGTGCGGACCTGCCTGGCTGCATGCCTGTGCGGACCTGCCTGCCTGTGCGGACCTGCCTGGCTGCCTGCCTGTGCGGACCTGCCTGTGCGGACCTGCCTGCCTGTGCGGACCTGCCTGCCTGTGCGGACCTGAAAAGCGATGCAGTGAACCAGAGTGAGCAGCCAAATTGCTGGCTGAAGCTACGTAACCAAGTTCAAGAGCCAGAGTGAACTAAAAACCTTTTTCTTGTTAAGCCCTTCCTAACACGGTTGGGCAAGTCCTTTTAGCCTATTTGGCCTACCCATGGACTGTAACATACACACAGTGAACCAGGGTGAACTGAAAACCTTTTTATTTTTTACCCCTTCCTAACACGGTTGGGCAAGTCCCTTAAGCCTATTTGGCCTACCCCTGAACTGTAACATACACACAGTGAACCAGAGTGAACTGACAAAATATCACTGCCACTGCAAGGCTCAAAGACACTGAAGCTCAGGAGGATCCCGGTTAAGGATTAAATTATCTCCATATCCCTAACAGCTATTTGGCGTTTGGACTTGCCTGTAATGGGGGGGGGGGGGCTGTCTGTTATCAATACAATAGGACTACGATAGAACTCCTGCTCAATCTACGCAACTCTACAGCTATATGATATCGTGCGCACTTTCCAGCTTTCACAGCGCTCACACCAGGGTACTACTAAGCACTCGCTGCAGCGCTCTGCTGCGCTGCCTTTTTGAGCCCCTCTACGCGTTTCGCACAGTTTTTTTAACTCCCTGTGGGCGCAGCGCGCAGTTTTTGCGCTTTTTGCACTAAAAAGCGCTGAACAATTTGGCAAGAAGTAGTACCCTGGCTCACACTGCAATTTAGAAATAGATGTGCCACATCATAACAGCAAGTGCATCTCTTGTATCAATCCGTTTTCCTTGGGGGCCGCTAGCTCCACGTTTATTTTTATTTATTTTGAAGTTGTGTAAGGACTTTCACCCCAGGAGGTGGGTCTCCTGACACAAACCAGCGACACGGCCATTTCGAAACAAATGTGCCACATCATAGTAGCATGGGCATCTCATGTGTCAATCCGTTTTCCTTGGTGGCTGCTATCTCCACATTTATTTAGTTGTGAAAGGACTTTCACACCAGGAGGTGGGTCTCCCAACACAAACCAGCGACACAAACCAGCGACACAGAGGATTCAGTTCGAATGGCGTTGCCACTCCTGCAAAAAAGTAGGCGTCCCGATACAAACTAGCGACATCGAGGATTCAGTTCAAATGGTGTTGCTACTCTTACAGCAGAGTAGGCGCACGTTGTCATATGCGCCAAATCACATTAGGCGGCTACTCCTTCTTCTGTCCGTGCCACTCATACTCAGTCTTGACATAGCCATTCTTTGCTGTCCACGGATCGACTGAAGCAGGTCCACGCCCCCCTGTACAAGAGCATGTATGTATGTATGTATGTATGTATGTATGTATGTATGTATGTATGTATGTATGTATGCATGTATGTTGGCAGGTAGCCAGGCAGGCAGGCAGGCAGGCAGGCAGGCAGGCAGATAGGCAGGCAGGCAGGCAGGCAGGTAGCCAGGCAGGTGGTTAGGAAAGGATTCGGGTGTTGTTTCGAATGCAAGGGATGGGTCTGTGCGTGCCACTCATACTCAGTCTTGACATAGCCATTCTTTGCTGTCCATAGCTCGACTAAAGCAGGTCCATACCACCCTGTAAAACAGCAGGTAGGTAGGTAGGTAGGTAGGTAGGTAGGTAGGTAGCCAGGTAGGTAGGTAGGTAGGTAGCCAGGTAGGTAAGCAGGTAGGTAGGCAGGTAGGTAGGCAGGAAAGCAGATGGTTCAAAAATGATTAGGGCATTGTTTTTGAATGGTAGGAATTCCACCCGAGGGATGGGTCTGTGTGTGCCACTCCTACTCAGTCTTGACATAGCCATTCTTTGCTGTCCATGCATCGACTGAAGCAGGTCCACGCCCCCCTGTACAACAGCAAGTAGCCAGACAGCCAGGTGGGTAGGTGGGTAGCCAGGTAGGTAGGTAGGTAGGTAGGTGGGTAGGTAGGTAGCCAGACAGCCAGGTGGGTAGGTAGGTAGGTAGGTAGCCAGGTAGGTAAGTGGGTAGGTAGGTGGGTAGGTAGGTGGGTAGGCAGGCAGGTAGGTAGGTAGGTAGGTAGGTAGGTAGGTAGGTGGGTAGGCAGGCAGGTAGGTAGGTAGGTAGGTAGCCAGGTAGGTAGGTGGGTAGGTAGGTGGGTAGGTAGGTGGGTAGGTAGGTGGGTAGGCAGGCAGGTAGGTAGGTAGGTAGGTAGGTAGGTGGGTAGGTCAGGCAGGTAGGTAGGTAGGTAGGTAGGTAGCCAGGTAGGTAGGTGGGTAGGCAGGCAGGTAGGTAGGTAGGTAGGTAGGTAGATAGGTAGGTAGGTAGGTAAGCAGGTAGGTAGGCAGGCAGGTAGGTAGGTAGGTAGGTAGGTAGGTAGGTAGGTAGGTAGGTAGGCAGGCAGGCAGGTAGGTAGGTATGTAGGTAGGCTGGTATGTAGGCAGGTGGGTAGGCAGGCAGGTAGGTGGGTAGGTAGGTAGGTAGACAGGCAGGTGGGCAGCCAGGTAGGTAGGCATGCATGCATGCAGGTAGGTAGGTAGGTAGGTGGATAGGTAGGTAGGTAGGTAGGTAGGTAGGTAGGTAGGTAGCCAGGTAGGTAGGTAGGTAGGTAGGTAGGAAGGAAGGTAGGTAGGTAGGTAGGTAGGAAGGTAGGTAGATAGGAAGGTAGGTAGGTAGGTAGGAAGGTAGGTAGGTAGGTAGGTAGGTGGGTAGGTGGGTAGGTAGGTAGGTAGGTAGGTAGGCAGCCAGGTAGGTAGGTAGGTAGGAAGGCAGGTAGGTAGGTAGGTCGGTTGGTATGTAGGCAGGTGGGTAGGCAGGCAGGTAGGTGGGTAGGTAGGTAGGTAGGTAGGTGGGCAGGTGGGTAGGCAGGTAGGTAGGCATGCAGGCATGCAGGCAGGTGGGTGGGTAGGATAGGATTAGGGTATTGTCTCGACATAGCCATTCTTTGCTGTCCACGGATCTCTGTCCAACGGCAGGTAGACGGGGAGGGGGGGGAGCAGGTTGAGGGGTAGGATGAGGGTGGGGGTAGGGGGCTTAGGGGTAGGGGGCTCAGGTTCCAGCTCTCCCTCGTCGAGTGCAAGACAAGAGTGAAGAGGAAGAGGAGGAGGAGGGGGGGGAGCAGGTTGAGGGGTAGGATGAGGGGTAGGGGTAGGGGGCTTAGGGGTAGGGGGATCAGGTTCCAGCTCTCCCTTGTCGATAGAGTGCAAGAGAGGTGTAAAGAGGAAGAGGAGGAGGAGGGGGAGGAGGGGGAGGGACGTGGTGGTGGTGGTGGTGGGGTGGTGGGGGGCTGTACACAAGCACTACTAACACAATCACCGCCAAGAGGTCCGTGTCTCACCGTATTCATATGGCTCAGGTTCCAGCTCTCCCTTGTCGATCGAGTGCAAGAGAGGCGTGAAGATTGCCCTGTGCGCAAGATGCAACGCAAACACTTAAGGGAATGGGTGGTAGGAGTTAGCACAAGATGCAACACAAACACATAAGATAATGGATGCATAGAGCTTAGGAGTCAAGGAGGAGCACAAGATGCAACACACACTCACACACACACACACACATGAGGATACATGCCGAGAGAACGTACACTGAAGTCTGCCCTGTGCGCAAGATGCAACAAACACACGCAAGAGGATGCGTGATAGGAGTCAGCGCAAGATGCCACGCATGCACACACGCACTCACGCACTCACATGCACGCACACAAGTAAGAGGATATATGCTGAGAACATACACTAAAGTTTGCCCTGTCCGCAAGATGCAACAAACACACGTAAGAGGATGCGCGATAGGCGTAAGTGCAAGATGCCACACACACACACACACACACAAAAACACACACACACACACAAGTAAGAGGATACACATTGAAGATTACCCTGTGCGCAAGATGCAACACAAGACGCGCAAGACACACGCACAAGACACACGCACACACACACACGCACACAAGTAAGAGGATACATGGTGCGCGCGCAGGGGAAGACACGCGCAAGACAAACACACACACACAAGTAAGAGGATACATGATGAGCGAACATACACTGAATATTGCCCTGTGCGCAAGATGCAACAAACACACGTGATAGGAGTAAGTGCAAGATGCAACACATATTCATAAGAGAATGGATGCATGGAGCTTAGGAGTAATCACAAGATGCAACACAAACAAACACACACACAAGGATAGATGCTGAGAGAAAATACACTGGGGGCAATATATTCATCCAGCCACCCATCCATCTACCTACCTATCCAACTGTCTATCCATCTACCCATCCATCTACCTACTTATCTGTCTATCTATCCATCCATACATCCATCCATCTACCTACATATATGTCTATCCATCCACCCATCCACGCGTCCTTGCACCCATCCATCCACCCATTAATTGATTAGGTATTAACAAGAGGCCTCCCAGCATCAGCTCATCTCGTCGAGCTAAGTATTACCCTCATATCATATCATATCGTCTCGTTCAGTCAGTCAGTCAGTCAGTCAGTCAGTCAGTTAGTCCATTCAACCATCACTTGGCAGGTCCCTCACCATGCAGCCCTCAGCTCATCTCGCCGGACAAAGTGTTGTTGGTCTCCTCGCAGGCAATCCAAGATAAGGCGTTCGTACGCATCTGGGATGTCGATGTTCGCGTAGCGCTCAGGAATAGTCTGCAAATGAAAATAAGTGATGATGATGATGATGATGGTGGTGGTGGTGGTGGTGGTGGTGATGATGATGATGATTACATTTTCCTGGTGCCCTACTGGACTCCAAATGTGCCGTCAGCTTGACGGAGTCCAGGGATAGGTGGATGTGGGGGTCATAGTGGGAATGTGAGATAAGGCGTTCGTACGCATCTGGGATGTCGATGTTCTTGTAGTGCTCAGGAATAGTCTGCACATGGAAATAAGTGGATGTGGGGGTCATGGTGGGAATGTGAGATTAGGCGTTTGTACGCATCTGGGATGTCGATGTTCGCGTAGCGCTCAGGAATAGTCTGTAAATGGGAAGAAGTGGATGTGAAGGTCATGGTGGGAATCCAAGGTAAGGCGTTTTTACGCATGTGGGATGTCAATGTTCTTGAAGCGCTCAGGAATAGTTTGCATATGCAAAAAGTGGATGTGAAGGTTGTAGTCTGAGGGAGTGACTCATGCCATGCCATGCCAGGTCAGACAAGCTAGGTCAGCTTCCAGGCCAATCCAGCCCAAAAGACATCCAGCAGGGATCTGTTTTCCTGCAATATATAGCGATCGCTAATTTTGACCCCCGAGTGGCAAAATGTTCGCTATAAAATAAATACAAAAAGTTGTTTTTGCCCTGAAAAGCTACAACAGGCTATACAAGCTATAAATAGCTATATAACGCTGTCCCAGGATTAGGCCTAAAACAAAAAACTAGAGGAAAAAACCACTTGCAGATTTGAAAAAACAGATCCCTGTTGTCCAGGTCTGGCATCACAGAGCTGAGTCACATTTGCTATGGGTTTTACCGCAACTTGCGTAATACCACAGTGAAAAAACTGTTGTAGTGGGAAGGTTGGAGAAACACATGGGGCTGATTGGGTGAGGGGGAGGGAGGTTGGGGGAAGTTGGAAGGGGGGAGGTATGCAAGCAGGAAGGCAGGCAGGTAGCCAGTCAGTCAGTCAGTCAGTTAGTTAGTCAGTCAGCCAGTCAGATGGCCAGTTGATCAGTCAGTCAATCGGTCAGTTAGTCCGTTGGCTGGCCAGTCAGTCGGCCAGTATAAGTATAAGTCCATCGGTCCATCAGTCAGCCAGTCAGTCAGTCAATACGGCAGCAGATTAGAGGCAGGCAGGCAGGCAGGCAGGCAGTTGTAGGCTAGCATGCAGGCATGCAGGTAGGTCCATCCATCCATCAGTCAGTCAGCCAGTCAATACGACAGCAGATTTGAGGCAGGCAGGCAGGCAGGCAGGCAGGCAGACGGGCAGGTTGTGGCTAGCATGCATGCAGGCAGGTAAGTCCATCCGTCCATCTGTCAGTCAGCCAGTCAATACGACAGCAGATTTGAGGCAGGCAGGCGGGCAGGCAGGCAAGTCCATCCGTCCATCAGTCAGTCAGTCAATACGATAGCAGATTTGAGGCAGGCAGGCAGGCGGGCAGGTTGTGGCTAGCATGCAGGCAGGTAAGTCCATCCGTCCATCAGTCAGTCAGTCAATACGACAGCAGATTTGAGGCAGGCAGGCAGGCGGGCAGGTTGTGGCTAGCATGCAGGCAGGTAAGTCCATCCGTCCATCAGTCAGTCAGTCAATATGACAGCAGATTTGAGGCAGGCAGGCAGGCAGGTTGTGGCTAGCAAGCATGCATGCAGGTAAGTCAGTCTGTCCATCAGTCAGTCAGCCAGTCAATACGACAGCAGATTTGAGGCAGGCAGGCGGGCAGGTTGTAGGCTAGCATGCATGCAGGTAGGTCCATTCGTCCATCCGTCAGTCAGCCATCCAGTCAGTATGGCAGCAGGTTCTGCTGGAATCTGGACTGGATTCTACACAGGATTCCACATCAAAATGCTAGCTAGCCCCAGATTGTTAAAATACAAGCAAACCTGTATTGCTTGTCCTGAGTTGCCGGGTATTACCAGCAATACTGAAAAATTGATTAGGGAAAAGTGGAATAAAAGGGTCATATCTTCCATATGGGCTGTATGGGTGGATAGTTCACTAGTTGACTGATTTGATGAGTGAGGGAGGGATCATGCACTCATCCAGCCTATGGGCATGGATTGGATTGTTACATGCTTTCTGGCGGAGCCCCCCCTTCTGTGGAGTAGGAGCCCCCAGAGTCACGCTTTGTCCGACTGCATGTTTGCATGTTTGCATGTTTGTCCAGTCGTATGTTTGTACATTGTTTGTTTGTATGTCTGTATGTTTTTATATTTGTCTGTCACATTCCAACCCTGGGCCTCGTAAACCACCTCTCCACCCTTCCAAACCTCGGAAAGCTCGAACCTCGCCGACAATTTTGAACCCACTCTGCCAATTTTCTGCGTTGTTTGCGACACGCCTAGGACTTGTCTTTTCGGCTTGAGGCAGCACTCACCAGATCCAATTCGCTGACCTCCCTCTCCATCTCAAGTCCTGGCCTGCGAAAAGAGATGGGAAGGGGAAAACATGGGAAGGGAAGGGAAAAGGGGAAGGGAAGGGAAGGGAAGGGAAAAGGGAAGGGAAGGGAAAAGGGAAGGGAAGGGAAAAGGGAAGGGAAGGGAAAAGGGAAAAGGGAAAAGGGAAAAGGGAGGGGAAGAGAAGGGAGGGGAAGGGAAGGGAAGGGAAGGGAAGGGAAGGGAAGGGAAGGGAAGGGAAGGGAAAAGGGAAAGGAAAAGGGAAGGGAAAAGGGAAGGGAAAAGGGAAGGGAAAAGGGAAGGGAAGGGAAAAGGGAAGGGAAAAAGGAAGGGAAAAGGGAAGGGAAGGGAAGGGGGAAGGGGGAAGGGAAGGGAAGGCAAGACAAGGCAAGGGAAATGAAAATGGATGGAAAAGGGATGGAAAAGGGACGGCAGAAGTCCTGGCCTGCAAGAAGGGATGGAAAGAGGCAAAGTGGTGAGCTCAATAGGTATCTCCAAAGTAGCTGCCCTCAAGCTCTGCACCAAACTTCATACCCATGCCACTGTCTCCTTCTAGTCCATTGTCGTGTGCAGAAGACACATGGAACAGGCCCCAAACCCTCCCCCAGGGGGATGATACCACCCGACTGGCGGTGGTGGGTGGGATAAGTGGAAGTAATGCTGTTGGTGTAGATCACGCAACGAAACGTCCAATGTCTAACCCAGCCCAGCTCAACCCAGCCATACCCGACTGGCGATGGTGGGTGGGATCAGTAGAAGTAATGCTGTTGGTGTAGATCGCTCAACGCAACGTCCAATGTTCAACCCAGCCATACCCGACTGGCGGTGATGGGTGGGATAAGTAGAAGTAATGCTGTTGGTGTAGATCACTCAATGCAACCTCCAATGTCTGGCCCAGCCCAACCTAACCCAGCCATACCCGACTCGCGGTGGTGGGTGGGATAAGGAGAAGTTATGCTGTTGGTGTAGATCGCTCGATGCAACGTCCTATGTCTGGCCCAGCCCAACCCAACCCAGCCATACTTCGACTGGCATTGGTGGGTGGGATAAGGAGAAGTAATGTTGTTGGTGTAGATCACTCAACGCAACGTCCAATGTTCAACCCAGCCATACCCGACTGGCGGTGATGGGTGGGATAAGTAGAAGTAATGCTGTTGGTATAGATCACTCAATGCAACATCCAATGTCTGGCCCAGCCCAACCTAACCCAGCCATACCCGACTCGCGTTGGTGGGTGGGATAAGGAGAAGTTATGCTGTTGGTGTAGATCGCTCGATGCAACGTCCTATGTCTGGCCCAGCCCAACCCAACCCAGCCATACCCGACTCGCGTTGGTGGGTGGGATAAGGAGAAGTTATGTTTTCGGTGTAGATCACTCAATGCAATGTCAAATATCTGGCCCAGTCCAACTCAACCCAGCCCAACTGACCCGACCAGCCCAGCACGACCCAACCCAGCCCAGCCTGACCCAACCCAACCCAGCCCAGCCTGACCCAACCCAACCCAGCCCAGCCTGACCCAACCAACCCAGCCCGACCCAACCCGGCTCAACACAACCCAGCCCAACCCAACCCGGCCCAACCAACCCAGCCCCACCCAGCCCGGCCCAACCCAGCCCAGCCAGACCCAACCCAACCAGCCCAGGCAGACCCAACCCGGCCCAACCCAATCCAGCCCAGCCTGACCCAACCAACCCAGCCCAACCCAACACAACCCAGCCCAACACAACCCAGCCCGACCCAACCCAGCCCAACCAACCCAGCCCGACCCAGCCCAGCCAGACCCAACCCAACCATCCCAGCCAGACCCAACCCAGCCCAACCAACCCAGCCCGACCCAACCAACCTGACCCAACTCAGCCCGATCCAACCTGGCCCAACCAGTCCAGCCCAACCCAGCCTGACCGGCCCAACACAACCCAGCCCGACGCAGCCCAGCCTGGCCCAACCCAGTCCAGCCTGACCAGCCCAATCCAACCCAAGGCAAGGCAAAATACTTACTTTTTGATGACCAGCTTGGCGTAGATGGCTTCACCAGGCTGGAACTTTATGACCAGCTCATTGCGCATGTGTTCCAGGGGTCCAAAGATGGAAGCAGGAGGGGGCTTCAGCTGAATTCGAATCTGCATAAATTTAGGTTGGGTTAGGGACTTAGTGGTGGGAGGAGCAGGGGGATATGGAGTTGCAGTGATTTGAGTGGGGGACGTGGTGGTGAGAGGAGGTTTGGGAGGAGAGTTATAGGACAGGACAGACACAGGCTAAGGAAAAATGGGAGCAGGAAGGGGCTTGCGCTGGATTTGGATCTGCATTGAATTAGGTTGGGTTAGGGACTTAGTGGTGGGAGAAGCTGGGGGATATGGAGGTGCAGTGATTTGAGTGGGGGACGTGGTGGTGGGAGGAGGATCGGGAGGAGAATGATAGGATAGGACAGGACAGGACAGGGCACATGTGAATTGGAAATATGGAAGCAGGAGGGGGCATGAGCTGGATTCGGATCTGCATCGATTTAGGTTGGGTTGGGGACTTCGTGGTGGAAGAAGGAAGGCAGATCTTGTCACAACCAGCAGCTACACCAAGCCCCTGGTTGGGTCATGGCAATAAAAACTAGCTATGCGAATCTGTTACTCACTTACAATAAACTTTGTTACAATAAACTCTGTTACAATAACTATGTTACAATAAACTCTGTAACATTAAACTCTGTTACTATAGACTATGTTACAATAAAATCTGTTACGATAGACTATGTTACTATAACTAGGGATCGGCATCTAATATAAGTCTGTAAAAAACCCTATGTTAAATAATATTAACTAATATTAACTAATATTAGAATGTTAGATTTCAGTTTTTTGTGTGCCCAAATCAACTTTTGAAAATGGAATCAAATATTGCATTGAATAACTAAGCTATAGCATTGGAGCCGGATTTTTATGGGAGCCAATCTGGATGGTTACAAAAATGAAACAAAGCATTTGTAACGCGAAACGCGGAACTAGCGTAACACGGAATTGGCCCGTGGCCTAATGCCCAATCAAAATTGTGCCCAAACAGTGTGGGCTTGGCCAGCAGAGGTAGTGTAGTAACACTATGTCTGAATCACTAGAAAAAGCTACGACATGCAGCTTCTAGGCAGCTCTGTGAGCGAGCCACTAGGCTATGTCCTTGGATTTTAGTGGTGAAAGAAATGTAATTATGCTAGCTTCGAGGCGCACTAGCTTGTTTTGGGTTGGGCTGAATAGCCAGCCAGGGGAGCTGCCTAGAAGCTGCAACCCATCTCGGAAGTAGTTGCCATTTCTGTGGACATCTGCTGCTCAGAGTTGGCTACGTGAGAACTACGGTTTACTCGTCATCATCGTCCATGTCAGTGTGTGTGTGTGTTTGTGTGCACATGTGTGTGTTTGTGTGTGATTGTGTTTGTGTGTGTGTATGTGTGGGTGGGTGGGTGGGTGGGTGGGTGGTGGGGGGGGGGGAGGGCAGTCCCATGGCAGTTTGTGTGTATTTGTGTGTGTGTGTGTGTGTGTGTGTGTGTGTGTGTGGGGGGGGGGGGGGGGGGGGGGGGGGAGGGGGGCAGTCTCATGTTATTGAGATCTCGAAGTAGTCCAACGTTACTAGGCAGTCATCCTTCACGTTGGATGAATGGTGAGCCATGATCCCAACCATTTTCGCTGCCTTCACAACAGCCTCAAGAGTGCCTGGGTCCTTGCTGATGACCATGTCGAGTTGTTCATTGTAAGTGAACGTGCTCCGGTTAAGGTGAGCTAGCAGCAACTCTGGCTTCCACAGTGAGCCGGAGTTTTGCTGCATTCCATCGTCGTCCAGTTGCTTGAGCAACGTTCTACCGCGCTTGGCCGTGGCTTTCGGGGGCATCGCAGTCGCGCACCAACAGAAACGAAAATACGAAAACGCGCGTTGCCTAGGCAAGCTGTGAGGGTGCGACTGGGTAGGAAGATGCGAGAAGAAAGAAAGAGCAACGCCGCGCACGCGCAGAGCAGCGCGCAAGGCGCAAGAAAGAGGAAAAGGCCCTGAAGTACGGGCAATACAAAATCCGTCTAATATTAGTCGGCTCCGCCGTCTAACATTAGTTAATGTTAACTAATATTAGTTGTTAACTAACATTAGCTAACATAGCCGATCCCTAACTATAACTCTGTTACAATAAACTCTGTAACAATAAACTCTGTTACACTAGACTATGTTACAATAAACTCTGTTACAATAAACTCTGTTACAATAAACTCTATTACAATAAACACTGCCACTCTATGCCACTCTGTTACTTACAGCATAGCTTCCCTTTTTGTTTCAGCAAGAGGGTCTTCTGGTTGCAATCAGGGATTTGGTGTCTTTCAAGGTTGGGCTCGTGGTAGCGATTTGGGTAGGCGGCCCGAAGGGCGGGCCCAGATAGTTCGGAGGGTTGGCCCCAGGGTTACCTATCGCAGCTAGCCTCTCGTTTAGGGTTTACGGTTATCAATAAACACCGGCTATGCCACTCTGTTCCTTACTGCTGCCAGCCTCTTGTTTAGGGTTTTGGGGGTTATCAATAAACACTGGCTATGCCACTCTGTTCCTTACTGCTGCCAGCCTCTCGTTTAGGGTTTTGGGGGTTATCAATAAACACCGGCTATGCCACTCTGTTACTTACCGCTGCCAGCCTCTCGTTTAGGGTATTGGGGGTTATCAATGAACACCATCTATGCCACTCTGTTCCTTACCGCTGCCAGCCTCTTGTTTAGGGTTTAGGGTTTGGGGTTGGTCGGCCCAAAGGCAGCCAGACCTATGCATCGACACCACAAAAGGGTTGTTGACATCGCTGGGATTCGTCGAATCCACTGCCGAAACCCCTGTACATGTAAGTTTAACATGGCGAAACCTGCCGAAACCACCAGTCGAAAGTTCGCCTGTAATGCAATGTATAACGACATTACCGACCATAACCGAACTACCCTGCCTCTCTTCAGGTACCCTCGTACCCGCCCCCCCCCCCGTACCCGGGACCCGGTTAACCTGAGGCGGCTACTACACCTTTTACCCATCGCCGTTCATTACCTTCTTTCCCTCACACACAATGTTTCTTCATAAGTGGCATCCCAACTCAGCACCCATCGTCTCTACCTGTGTATTCCGACCTTTCATAGCCATAACTGAACGCATACAATAGCTAATCGCCCCCGTTTCTACATCATTATTGCCCGCCTCTCCCGGTGCGATGCACGAGCCCCAGGGCCGACCTCCTGGGGAGCCGCCAGGGCACCCTACTATTTATGGTTTACCAATAAACACTGGCTTTGCCTCTGTTCCTTACCGCGGCTAGCCTCTCGTTCAACGCCTTGCCAGCCTTGATCATGATAGGCACTCCAGCCCTACATAGAGCAGGCAATTATGTATAAGTATATAAATCTTGATGTTGATATGGACAGATAGATAGGTAGGTAGATAGATAGGTAGGTAGATAGGTAGATAGATAGCTTGATAGATAGGTAGATATATAGGTAGATGGGTAGATAGGTAGGTAGATAGGTAGGTAGGTAGATGGGTAGGTAGATATGTAGATAGATAGGTAGGTAGGTAGATAGGTAGGTAGAAAGGTAGGTAGGTAGGTAGGTAGGTAGATAGATAGGTAGATAGGTAGATAGGTAGATAGGTAGAGAGGTAGGTAGATAGGTATATTAGTAGGTAGATAGATAGGTAGGTAGATAGGTAGGTAGATAGGTAGATAGGTAGGAAGATAGGTAGGTAGATAGATAGGTAGACAGGCAGGTAGGTAGGTAGATAGGTAGGTAGATAGGTAGGTAGATAGGTAGGTAGGTAGGTAGGTAGGTAGGTAGGTAGGTAGATAGATAGATATGTAGGTAGGTAGATAGGTAGGTAGATAGGAAGGTAGATAGGTAGGAGGTAGGTAGGTAGGTAGGTAAGTAGGTAGGTAGGTAGGTGGGTGGGTGGATGGATGGATGGATGGATGGATGGTTGGATGGACGGACGGACGGACGGACAGACAATGGATGGATGGATGGATGGATGGATGGATGGATGGATGGATGGATGGATGGATGGATGGATGGATGGATGGATGGATAGATGGATAGATGGATGGATGGATGGATGGATGGATGGATTGATGGACAAATGGATGGATGGATGGATGGATGGATGGATGGATGGATGGATGGTTGGATGGACGGACGGACGGACAATGGATGGATGGATGGATGGATGGATGGATGGATGGATGGATGGATGGATGGATGGATGAATATAGATAGATAGATAGATAAATAAATAGCTTCTTTACTCCCCCTAAGCAACCTCAAAAGGCTCTATAGTAGCACCATACAAACACGGAGGTACGTAATTGAGCACTTCCAGCAATTCAGCGAATGATTTGGATTTCGGTTTTAGAATAAACAAAATGGTATGTAGTTTGTGCCTCAAAATTGAGATTCTGGCCTAAGAATTCTGACATTTCTGGCTAGTTTAACCATACCCATGCGTCCCTATGCAGCGACGGAATGGCGACGCGTCGTCGGAAAAACAAGCAATGGCTCAAGGTGAACACATGGGGAGGCTGAAGACACATACCATCGCTCGTTTTTGATCTCAAGCTTAACAGCTGCATAAGTTGCCTGTTTGGAGCCGGCAGGGACAGTTTCGTCATCCAGGTAGCCAGGGTTGCCATTGGCTGCACGTAATGGCGGTAGGGGGTGTGTGGGTAAGTGTGTGTGTGTGGGGGGGGGGGGGGGGGGGGGAGGGGCTCAGTGTGTGTGTGTACGTGTGTGGTGGAGCCGGCGGGGATGATTTCGACATCCAGGTAGCCAGGGTTGCCATTGGCTGCACGTAATGGTGGTAGGGTGTGTGTGGGTAAGTGTGTGTGTGTGTGGGGGGGGGGGGGGGGGGGGGGGGGGGGGGGGAGGCTCAGTGTGTGTGTGTACGTGTGTGGTGGAGCCGGCGGGGATGATTTCGACATCCAGGTAGCCAGAGTTGCCATTGGCTGCAACGTAATGGTGGTAGGGGGGTGTGGGGTAAGTGTGTGTGTGTGTGTGTGTGTGTTGGGGGGGGGGGGGGGGGGGGGGGGGGGGGGGGGGGGGGGCAGAGCAGTGTGTGTGTACGTGTGTGTATACGTGTGTGGTGGAGCCGGTGGGGGCGGTTTCGTCATCCAGGTAGCCAGGGTTACATTGGCGGCACATAAGGGTGGTAGGGGGAAGTTAGCCCCCCAGTTAAGTTAGCTCCCGCTGACCTAAACCCTAAACCCATCTAGACCCTAAATCCAAAACCAATTAAACCCTAAAGCTTTGAATCAAAACTTAAACCACTACACCATTAACCCCCTAAACCTAAGTGGGGGCTAACTTCTTCCCACCCAGAAGGGTGGGGTGAGGTAATTGTGTGTGTGAGTGGGTGGGGGTGGGGGGGCACACAATGACATAAGGGTGGGGTGAGGTGAGTGTGTGTGTGTGTGGGAGGGGGGGGGGGGGGGGGGGGCAGTGTGTGTGTGGGGTGGTGGTAGTGGTGGTGGTGGTGGGGAGGAAGGGGGTACTGTGTAATGAGCCTACAGTAAACGGTAATTGAATGTGCTTTTAACAGAAGTGGTGGGTATGACAGGGTATGAGAAGGTGGCTGAGGGGTTGTGGGGGTTCAGGGGTCTAAGAGAGGTAGGAGATAGGGAGATAGTAGGGAAAGTGGGGAGGTGGTGGGTAGTGGGTGGTATTAGGTAGTGGGTGGTAGTGGGTGGTAGTGGGGGAGGTGGTGGGTGGGGAGGGGTCACAGAAGTGCGGATTGCTACCGGGTGTGCTGTGCATACTAGCTTTTGTGTTGCATACTAGTTTTTGTACAAAACTATTGTGTTTACTAATTTATATTGACCACTAATTGTTACAGCAAACATCCCCAGTGCAAGCGAGACGGGAGGTTCCTTCAACTGCACGACCCATGGCAAGGCGTAACAATTTTATTGATGCCATCAGGATGCTGATTTAATTCATTAATGCTTATTAACCCTAACAGTTAATGCTTATTAACCCTAATAAATTAATTAATCCAGTAATGCTCTTTAATCACAATTAATTAATGCTCATGACTAAATTAACTAATTAATGCTCATTACTTTATTAACTAATTAATGCTAATTGATGCAAATCAATTAATTGATTAATTAATGCGAATTAATCAGAATTAATTAATGCTTATTTAATAATTGCTAATTGTTACTCACCAGCAGTGTACTGTGTACTGCCATTCTATCACTCACCAGCAGTGCACCTCAGTCACCACTGTCACTCACCAGCAGTGTACTGTCCGATGATGCAATCCTCGGGTTTCACGACTGAGATCTGTCGGAGGACCTGCGTGTATGTTATTTTTAATACGGGTGCAATACATCTGGTTTGCTAAGGTTTAGGGATTCCTCGTAGCTTAAGGCTTCATAATTCGAGTAAATATCTGTGTGCATGTGCATGTGTGTGTGTGTGTGTGTGGGGGGGGGGGGGGGGGGGGGGGGGGTAGGGCTTCATAATCAAAATCAACAACTGCCTGCAAACCGAACCTATGCGATGGGATGGCAAGGCGAAAGAGCGCATGCGAGATATGAATAGTAGCAAGGTTCGCAGGCGCAGAGATGAAACCAGGGTACTTCCAAGCTTTGGCGCACTGCCCTTAAAAGCCCCGCTGCGTGTTTCGCGCAGTTGTTTTCAACCCCCTGTGGGCGCAGCAAGCAAAACTGCGCTTTTTGCACTACAAAGCGCAGTTTTTTTGTTTTCAAGTGCACTAATGCGCTGGCCAATTTGGTCAATGGAAGTACCCTGGATGAAACTGGTATTTTGAAGGGGAACAGGCTTGGTAGAAGGCAGACGACGCATGGGACCGGAGGGGAAAGGAGTGTGTGTGTGTGTGTGGGGGGGGGGGGGGGGGGGGGGATGGGGGAGTGTGTGTGTGTGTGTGTGTGTGTGGTGGTGGTGGTGGTGGGGGGGGGGGGGCAATAGATGTGCAGGCAGGTGGCGGCAACCTTCAGGCAGGGGGCGTGGGTGGGGGGGTGTGAGGGGGGGGGGGGGGAAGTACCTTGGATGAAAGTGGTATTTTGAATGGGAACTGGCTTGGTAGGAGGCAGACGACGCGCGAAGATGGAGGGGACAGGCAAAATCAGGACAGGAGGGGGGCAAGGCGGAATCAATTGCGACACCGCGAAGATTGAGGGGAAAGGCAAAATCAGGACGGGAGGGGCGCAAGGCGGAGTCAATTGCGACGCGCGAAGATGGAGGGGACAGGCAAAATCAGGACCAAAGGGGGGCAAAGCGGAATCAATTGCGACACCGCGAAGATTGAGGGGAAAGGCAAAATCAGGACGGGAGGGGCGCAAGGCGGAGTCAATTGCGACGTGCGAAGATGGAGAGGACAGGCAAAATCAGGACCGGAGGGGGGCAAGGCGGAATCAATTGCGACACCGCGAAGATTGAGGGGACAGGCAAAATCAGGATGGGAGGGGCGCAAGGCGGAGTCAATTGCGACGCGCGAAGATGGAGGGGACAGGCAAAATCAGGACCAGAGGTGGGCAAGGCGGAATCAATTGCGACGCGCGAGGATGGAGGGGAAAGGCAAAATCAATTGCGACGCGCGAAGGGCGGAAGAGGAAGGGCTGTTCGGATAAGCGCAAATGGTATTTTAGCAAACAGTTCCTTTCCAAGTCGGCAGTAGAGTACTGCAGGCCGCGTCTGCTGCATGGTTTAAATGTGTATAGTTAAGTTTGTTGAGTTAAATGTGTATAGTTAAGTTTGTTGAGTTAAATGTGTATAGTTAAGTTTGTTGAGTTAAATGTGTATAGTTAAGTTTGTTGAGTTAAATGTGTATAGTTAAGTTTGTTGAGTTAAATGTGAGACCTTCAGGTGCGAAATGTTTGCGGGAAATTCTGGTATGCTTATATACATGGATGTTCCATGTATGTATGTATTCTGTATGTAAGTTGTATGTATACTGTATGTATTTGCATGTATGTTGTATGTATGTTGCATGTATGTATGGTGTATGCATGCTGTATGTATGGTGCATGTATGCTGTATGTATGTTATATGTATGTTGTATGTATGTTTCATGGATGTTTTATGTATGCTGTATGTATGGTGTATGTATGGTGCAGGTATGGTGTATGGATGTTGCATGTATGATGCATGTATCTTGCATGTATGTTGTATGCATGTTGTATGTATGCTGTATATATGTTGTATGTATGCTGTATGTATGTGTTATGTATGTTTTATGCATGCTGTATGTATGCTGTATGTATGTTGCATGTATGCTGCATGTATGTTGTATGCATGCTGCATGTATGTGTTATGTATGTTTTATGCATGCTGTATGTATGCTGTATGTATGTTGCATGTATGCTGCATGTATGTTGTATGTATGCTGCATGTATGTGTTATGGATGTTTTATGCATGCTGTATGTATGCTGTATGTATGTTGCATGTATGCTGCATGTATGTTGTATGCATGCTGCATGTATGTGTTATGGATGTTTTATGTATGGTGTATGTATGTTGCATGTATGCTGCATGTATGTTGTATGCATGCTGCATGTATGTGTTATGGATGTTTTATGCATGCTGTATGTATGGTGTATGTATGGTGCATGTATGGTGTATGTATGCTGTATGTATGTTCTTCTCAATGCACCATCTTGCAGCCCAAACGACGAGATACTATTTGCTGCTACCAAGTCTGATACCCTCGCATTTGATACTATTAGCTACCAAGTCTGATACCCCCGCATTTGATACTATTTGCTGCTACCAAGTCTGATACCCCCGCATGGCTCTGCCTCTTGTCTCCTTCCCTTTTTTGGCGGATCCCCCTCTTCAAGGGGGCGGGAGCCCCCATGTTTACCCATTTGTCCGTCCGACCGACCGACCATCCATCCATCCATCCATCCATCCATCCATCCATCCATCCATCCATCCATCCATCTATCCATCCGTCTGACCGCGATGAAGCCCGACACGTCAGCCAACAGTTTCGTAACTAACTCGCTTCCTTTGCCACCTGTCGCTCCGTCGCGATCACTTTCCGCCAATTTTTAGCGTCGCATGCGACGCTGCATAGGACATGACTTTATTGAGTATTCTCCTTGATCACCCACGCCCCAGTCCAGTCCAGGCCTGAAACACACTGTCAAAGAGAAGCAAAATGGAATAGCTGGATTAGATACAAAAGACAGTAGCTCTGTACCAGGGTACTTCAAATGGCCAAATTGGCCAGCGCTTTAGCGCGCTTGAAAACAAAAAAACTGCGCTTTGAAGTGCAAAAAGCGCAAAATTTGCTTGCAGCGCCCACAAGGGGTTGCCAAAAACTGCGCTTAAAGCGCAGAGGGGGTCAAAAAGTCAGCGCCTAAAAGCGCAAAAGCGCGCGCTTTGAATTACCCTGCTCTGTACGCAACGGCAACTCTGGTCATTTTGTGCCAATTGCTTGTAGTACAGCTTTTACAAAAAAAGGTGCGCAGACAGGAGGTATGTGTGTGTGTGGCTGCATGTGTGTTTGTGTGCGTGTGTGTGTGCATGTGTGTGTTTGTGCGTGTGTGTGTGTGTGCATTTGTGTGTGGGTGGGTGGGAGGGCACAATTGCATGCTGCCCATAAGTTTTGCTTTTGCCCTGTAACGATGTCCTCTTTAGCGCCATTCTAATTAAGGTGTGCAGACAGGAGATGGATGTATGTTGCAGTCCAGGGGTAGGCCAAATAGGCTGAAGGGACCAGCCCAACCGTGAGGAAGGGCTTACAAAGAAAAAGCACTGATGAACTGAACCCCAAACAATCGTTTTACCGACGGGGGCCCTGAGTTTTTGTTACAGTGATAATATAATTCGAAGATGTAGACAGGAGATGAAATAAAACCCACCTTGACCTTCTCATCACGAATATCATCGGGATGCATGGACACTGGGGACTCCATGCACATCAGAGTCATGACCTGCATGAAGGCAGCAAGACACAGATGGGTTATCGCTATTCAGTGGATGATTTGGATTTGGGTTTTAAAAACACTTCGTAGTTCATTTTGTGTACCCCAGATTCAGGGGGGGGTCAGCCCTCCTCAGGTTTTTAAGGCTCGACGTTTGCAGCTTTTTTTTACTTCAGTCAGATTTGAGAATTTAGGCGGAGAATTCTAACCTTTTGGCCTGCGAATCAAGAATTCTGCCCAATCTGAGATTTGTCGGAAATTTTGCCTAAAAACGTGGAACTACGACCTACTAATTATGATACCCCAATCCAAATCATCCCTTGAATGGCTACGAACTAATTCCTCTGTGTGCTGCTTGTCAAATATAGCATGCGTGATACATCCAACAAGACTTAGGGCTGATTCCTCACCCATACAGCAGCACTGAGCATCCCCCCCCCCCCCCCCCCCCCCCCCCACCACCACCACCACCACCACCACCACCACACACACACCCCACCACCACCACCACCACACACACACCATCCCCACACCCCTGGCCCTTCCAACTCCAAGCTATGGCACTAACTTGAACAAGATGGTTTGGGATCACATCCTTCCCGATGGCGTAGTTGCTTAGTACGCTACACAAATTAAGCCTTCGGGCTGATTCCTCACCCCATCACCACGCCCCGACCCTTCAACCTCAAGCTATGGCACTAGCCTAAACAATTTGGTTAGGAATCACATCCTTCACAATGGCGCAGTGTCAAAGAAGCTAAGTTGGCTGTAGGCTACAAAGATTAAGCCTTCGGGCTGATTCCTCACCCCATCACCACGCCCCGACCCTTCAACCTCAAGCTATGGCACTAGCCTAAACAATTTGGTTAGGAATCACATCCTTCACAATGGCGCAGTGTCAAAGAAGCTAAGTTGGCTGTAGGCTACAAAGATTAAGCCTTCGGGCTGATTCCTCACCCCATCAACACACCCCTGGCTCTTCCAACTTCTAGCTATGGCACTAACCTAAACAATATGGTTTGGGATCACATCCTTCACGATGGCGCAGTGTCAAAGAAGCTTAGGAGGCTGTAGGCTACAAAGATTAAGCCTTAGGGCTAATTCCGCACACGCACCACGCCCCTGCCTCTCCCAACTACAAGCAGTGACACTAACATGAACAAGGTGGTTTTAACTCACATCCCTCACGATGCAGTAGTTGTCCAAGTAGCCGCGTAGGTTTGAGGCAACAGGGTTGCAGGTGTAGGCATGGTTCCCCCTCCCCCACCCCAACACACCCACACACATACACTCCAAGCCCCGATCCTTCCAACTACAAGCTGTGACACTAACATGAACAAGGTGGTTTTAACTCATCCTTCACGATGCCGTAGTTGTCGAAGTAGCCGAGTAGGCTTGAGGCAACAGGGTTGCAGGCGTAGGCTTGGTTCCCCCTCCCCCACCCCCACCCCACCCACACACCCCCACACACACCAAGCCCCGACCCTTCCAACCTCAAGGTGTGACACTCTCTGGACAAGATGGTTTTTGGATCACATCCCTCACGATGCAGTAGTTGTCAGAGTAGCGGAGTAGGCTTCAAGCTACAGGGTTGCAGGTGTAAGGTTAGTTCCCCCACCCCACCCACACACCCCCACACACACCAAGCCCCGACCCTTCCAACCTTAAGGTGTGACACTCTCTGGAAAATATGGTTTTTGGATCACATCTCTCACGATGCCGTAGTTGTCAGAGTAGCCGAGTAGGCTTGAGGCTACAGGTTTCCAGGTGTAGGGTTGGTTTCCCCTCCCCCCCCCCCCACACCCCCCCACCCACCAACACCAAGCCCTTGAGACTTGCAACCTCAAGCTGTTACACCAACCTGGAAAATATGGTTTTTTGATCACATCCCTCACGATGCCGTAGTTGTCCAAGTAGCCGCGTAGGCTTGAGGCTACAGGTTTCCAGGTGTAGGGTTGGTTTCACCTCCCCCCCCCACCCACCCACCCACCCACACCAAGCCCTTGAGACTTGCAACCTCAAGCTGTGACACCAACATGGAAAATATGGTTTTTTGATCACATCCCTCACGATGCCGTAGTTGTCCAAGTAGCCGCGTAGGCTTGAGGCTACAGGTTTCCAGGTGTAGGGTTGGTTTCACCTCCCCCCCCCCCCCACCCACCCACCCACACCAAGCCCTTGAGACTTGCAACCTCAAGCTGTGACACCAACATGGAAAATATGGTTTTTTGATCACATCCCTCACGATGCCGTAGTTGTCCAAGTAGCCGCGTAGGCTTGAGGCTACAGGGTTCCAGGTGTAGGCTTGGTTCCTTCTCCCCCACCCCACACATACACACGCATACACACCAAGCCCCGAGCCTTCCAACCTCAAGCTGTGAGACTACCTGGACAAGATGGTTTTAATTCACATCCCTCAGGATGCCGTAGTTCTTGAAGTAGCCGAGTAGGCTTGAGGCAACAGGGTTGCAGGTGTAGGCTTGGTTCCCCCTCCCCCACCCCCAACACACCCACACATACACACCAAGCCCCGACCCTTCCAACATCAGGCTGTGAGACTACCTGGACTACATGGCTTTGGATGCAACCCCTCACGATGCCGTAGTTGTCAGAGTAGCCGAGTAGGTTTGAGGATACAGGGTTCCAGGTGTAGGGTTGGTTTCCCCTCCCCCACCCCACCCACCCACCCACACACACTAAGCCCCTGAGACTTGCAACCTCAAGCTGTGACACCTACCTGGACAAGATGGTTTTGGATCACATCCCTCACAATGCCGTATTGGTCAAAGTAGCCTCCGCGGCCCTGAGTTCCGAAAGGCTCCTTGAAGGAGATCTGAATGTTACTGATCCAGTCACGATTCCACCAACTCTGCATGATGCTGTTGCTGAAGCGCAGCACTAGCATGTTCTGCACCAGCTCCTTGCCAAGGTAGTGGTCTATGGGGAAGGGAGGGACAAGTATGTATGTTGGTTACAGGGAGCACTTCAGGAACCACTCATCTTTGCTAGGCTCACCTTGCACTGCTCACCCTGTATTGTTCAACCTATTCAAATGTGTGTTACAGTCTAGGGCAGGTAGTGAAGTGCAGCACTAGCATGCTCTGCACCGGCTCCTTGCCCAGATAGTGGTCTATGGGAGGTGCTATGTAGGAGGTGGGAGATGGGAGGTGGTTTGTGGGAGGTGGGAGGTGGTTTGTGGTTTGTGGGAGGTGGTTTGTGGTTTGTGGGAGGTGGTTTGTGGTATGTGGGAGGTGGTTTGTGGTATGTGGAAGGTGGTTTGTGGGAGGTGGTATGTAGAAGGTGGGAGGTGGTTTGTGGGAGGTGGTATGTAGAAGGTGGGAGGTGGTTTGTGGTTAGTGGTTTGTGGTATGTGGTATGTGGTATGTGGTATGTGGGAGGTGGGATGGGAAGAAACTGGATTGGTTGGATGAGTTGAGGTGGGTTAGGTTGTAATTGGCTGGTTTAGTTTGGATCGGTTTGGTTTAGTATAGTTTGGTATAGAGTGAATGTTGCTGGTCCCAGGTAGTGGTCTATGGGGTATGGGGAAGGGATGGACAAATATGCATGATGGCTATGGGGAAGGGAGGGACACGTACGTATGTTGTCTATGGGGAAGGGAGGAACAAGTATGAATGCCAGTTACAGTCTAGGGCAGGTAGAGAAGTGCAGCACTAGCATGTTCTGCACCAGATCCAGCATGACCAGGTAGTGGTCTCTGGGGGTGGGAGGGACACATATGTAGAGGTCGGCTTTGTCATATAATATGAGTGAATAAATAATATTATATAATATATTATCTAATATTAGTCGGACAAACCGTCTCACCATAATTTTGAACTAATTTGAAAAACTTATATTATTGTGACACTATAATAATATAAGTGGATATTGGTTTTTCAAACACCAATATTAGTTGCTGTTCCCTACACACATGCATCTTGTCTATGAGGAAGGGAGGGACAGGTATGTCTGTAGGTTACAGGGAGCACCTCAGGAACCACTCATCTTTGTTAGGCTCACGTTGCAATGCCCACCTCGTATTTAAGATACGATAACCACCGAAAGCGGCTTGAGCAGAGCTGTCCGAATGAGTGCTTGTTGCTGACATGGATTCAATGTGTCGAGGTCGAGCTCAAGAAGTGACCTCAACAGGTTCGAGGTCTCCAAGTGTGTAAGTTGGGCCAAACCGAACCTCAATATTTCCACCCCAAACGTCTTGGGTGTATAGAGAGTACTTAGGCATGCAACACAGTCTTGAAACCATCTTCAAATTCGTACACCAAAAACTTGCTAGGTCAGCTCAATATCAGAGCTAGGAAAGGGGGGTTGCTTGACAACGTCGTCCAACTTAGTCTAAATCCACTTGAAAGACCACAAATGGAGAGCACTTGTTGGAAGGATCACTAACACCCTACTATGACCCCTTAATTATAATAAGTGGAAGAGATATAGGCCTCACAAGCTTTGGAGGTGGGGTGGGGTGGGGAAGTGTGTGTGTGGGGTGGGGTAGGGTGGGGTGGGGGGGAAGTGTGTGGGTGTGTGGGTGTGTGGGTGTGGGGGTGTGTGTGGGGGGGGGGGGGGGGGAGGGGCAAATAAAAAATCCGAGCAGGGTCTTGATAAAACTTCTTAGACCCCCCCCTGAAGCAACCATTGTTTGTTTTCCGACGACGCGTCGTCATTATGTCTCCATTCCGCCGCTGCATAGAAACACATGGGTCTGGCTAAACTAGTCAAAAGTAGCCCCCCGACCCCCCAGTCTCCGCGCTTTGCAGTCTGCATTGTTTGTGGGGGCAACGCGTTGCACTGGGGTAGCACCAAGTCCCATAATGTGCGACATGTCGCAACAAAAAAACAGTGGCAGCAACACAACTCACCAATGTGATGCATGCATGGTGGTATGTGTGTGAGTATGTGAGGCATGCATGGTGGTATGTGTGTGAGTATGTGAGGCATGCATGGTGGTATGTGTGTGAGTATGTGAGGCATGCATGGTGGTATGTGTGTGAGTATGTGAGGCATGCATGGTGGTATGTGTGTGAGTATGTGAGGCATGCATGGTGGTATGCACATGCAGCTAATGGAGCTATGCACGTACTGCGCATGGAGGCATGCATCGTGGTATGTGTGTGAGTACATGATGCATGCATGGTGGTATTTGTGTACATGCTAAAAAACAGTGGAAGCAGCACAACTCACCGATGCGGTACAGATGCTCTTCCGTGAACAACTTTCCGATGAAGTCAGCCAGGTCCTCACTGCTGTCCTGTGTTTGGCAGCACCATGTGTTCAAGCATTATCTTACACATTCTTGTTGCAATATAATAATGTTGAGTTGTTTTGTTTTAGCAATTATAAAAACGCAAGCTTGACATCAACCAGGACCTGCTGTCCTGTGTTTGGCAGCACCATGTGTTCAAGCATTATCTTACACATTATTTGTGTAATATAATAATGTTTGTTGTTTTTGCTTTAGCAATTATAAAAAAGCAAGATAGCCATCAGCCAGGCCCTGGTGTCCTGTGTTTGGAAACACCATGTGGTTGGCCATGGCACCACACAAGCAAGCATTCCCTTACAAATGCTTGTTTGTAAATTATATTTCATTTAAATTAATTGTATCTGTTTAGGAATCATAACAAGCAAGCATTCCTTTCCAAATGCTCGTTTGTAAATTATAATTAATGGTATTAATTGTATTTGTTTAGTAATTATAAAAAGCAAGCATTCCATTATATTGTCATCTGCATCTCATGAAAGCTGCGCGGGGCAGGCAAGTACCTTTTAGCCTTTGCAGCTTGGCTACAGCTGTTGTGCGCACTATCATTCTGTCAACAGCATTGAAACTAAGTTGCTAGAGGTGGGCCTGTTAGAGGTGGGTCTGCTATAGGAGAGCCTATGCCTTTTGGCCTATGTGGCCATTCCATGACTGCTGTGCATGTTATCATTCTGTGCTTTTAGACTACTATGCATGTTATAATTCTGTCATCATCTGAACGAAGGTGCTAGAGGTGGGCGAGTACCATACTGCCCATGTAACTTTGCTGCGACCTCTATGCATACAGCATACAACCAGGATATCTCCCCAGATCATGGCCAAAGGGCTTGTCCATAATGATCTGAACAAAGCTGCTACAGGTGGGCAAGAACAATTTGACTTGTGTAGGGTTGACAATATTGTCCTGGTCCCAAGAGTACCGTGCGATATATCATATGATGGCATGCAATATATTGTACGATATTGCACAGTATATAGTATGATATTGCATGATATATCGTACGATACATAGATCTGCGATATCATGCTTGACAACCCTTCTGATGCGGCTTTGCTACGACCTCTATGCACACAGCATACTGCCAGGACATCTCACCAGATCATGGCCAAAGGGCTTTTCCATAATGCAACGATACCAGCTGCTTGTGTCTTCCGCATGGCTTATGTCGATGCAGTTCCGGTTGAGCCCTCCACACACCTACAGATAGATAGATAGATAGGTAGGTAGGTAGGTAGGTAGGTAGGTAGGTAGATGGATGGATGGATGGATGGATGGATGGATGGATGGATGGATGGATGGATGGATGGATGGATGGATGGATGGATGGATGGATGGATGGATGGATGGATGGATGGATGGATGGATAGATAGATAGATAGATAGATAGATAGATAGGTAGATAGATAGATAGATAGATAGATAGATAGATAGATAGTTGTGACAGTCGAGGGGTGGACCAAATAGGCTCAAGGGACTTGCCCAACCATGACAGTAGGGGCTTTAACAAAAAAACAATGATGATCTGAAACCCAAACAGTGAAAATTGAACATACACAACAGAGGGGGGGTCGATGTATTAACACATAGCTTTGACCTATGCAGGACATTGTTCACGCAAGACAAATGTATTGATGCCATGGTCGCAGCAGTCCCTGTTCCGCTCTACGCTTAGGTGATAGGAGGAAGTGTAAGGTAAAAGAGGTCCAAGCTGGTGCTAGCTGGCTTGGCTTGGCTCTGAGCATTTTGTGTGTGTGTGTGAGTTTGTATGTGTGTGTGGGCATGGGTTTGTGTGTGTGTGTGGGGGGGGGGGGGGGGGGGGGGGGGAATGGGTGTGTGGGGGGAGGGTGGTGGTGTGTGGGTGTGGGGGTGGGGGTGGGGGTGTGGGGGTGTGGGTGTGGGGGGGGGGGGTAGGAGGAAGTGCAGGGTAAAAGAGGGGCGCCCAAGTTTGGTATTACTGTTGGACCCCTCCCCTGCAAGCATTCTCTTGGTCCAGTTATGTGAGTTTGAGACCTTTATTTATTCTGTGATTGCCAGACCTTCATTTGAAACCAACTTACAGTGGGGTAGGTTGTGGGAGGGAGGGCGAGGTAAAAGAGGCGTCCTACTTTCGTATTGCCGCAGGCTGCTTCCCATGATAGCATTCTCTTGTTAAGCGCTGCGTAGCCATCATCCCCATCGTAATCGCCCTTCACGTAGAAGCACTGAGACAGGAAGACCGCCACCTTGGCCTTCTCTGCCTCCTGCAGGCAAGCATGCAACAATTCAACAACAACTGCGCATTTCTTTAGATCACGACCAGGAGGTGATACATTTGAATAGTCAGGACAGAACACAGTGATGCATGCATGAAACGAAGCAACAATTACTGTGCATTTCCTTATATCAAGAGCAGGAGGTCATATATTTGAACAGGCGGACAGAAAACAGTGAGCTGTGCAAGTGAGCCTAACAAAGATGAGTGGTTCCTGAGGTGCTCATGTTGATAAGGCCTTGCCCAAGCCGTCTGCTGCATGTGGGGTGCCATCTCACAGCAGACAACAGGATTTTCAACAATGCCCCCATGTATCCTCAGGAGGTCAAACACATTCCCCCCCCCCCCCCCCCCCCATCAGTCCCCCTCACTCCATCAATGCCAACACCTCCCTGCACCCATCCTCGCCAACACATACACAAGTATAGACACAAACATGAACACAGTACACATAGACAAACACATAGTTTCTGCCATGATTCAGTGAGGCACAAATTATACCACCAATTGTACTGCTGTTTGGTGGGATCTAAACAGCTTCAAATATGCAACCAGACACTCAGCTAAAACATTGGTTTGGGGAGAGAAACGTGTAGCCCATCATATGAACAGGGACAGGCATGTCAAATATGTTGACCCAAGGTGAGTATGATATCATATGATTTCATATGATATCATACATATTGCATCATATGATATTGTATATATAATTGGTAAATTTAGCCTAGTCAGACTGTCGGCATCATATGGTGTAATATGATATATTGCAGTTCTCTACACATGATAAACGAACAAGGTTTCGGCCGAAATGACCCGTTTCGCCATCGCACAGACAAGCAGCAAAGCTTCACTCATGTGCAAATTGGACAGCTTTTCACATCCGCGTAGAGTGCGCGTGGTGAGTACTAGCTCATACGTCTCTCTCACGTTTTAGAACAATGGAAAACCCTTACCTGCGTGCATTCCACGTCGATCGGTGTGCTAAAATTATGAAACGGAATATTTTGAGGGACTTGCCTCTTGAGGTAGAAAGGCGCGAAGGCGACCTCGCAGTTCCTCGTCGTTCATCTGCGATCTCGCATATCCGATCATCTGAACATGCTGCGAAAGGAAACTGGGGTTGTTTTTCTCACATCAGCCACGGGCATTTGCATGAAACGTGTGGGGGGAGCTCGCTTTCGTGCACGATGGCAAGGTCGATTGCCTCGGGAGCAAAAAAAACGATGCGCAGTGGCTTACCCCTTGGAGTGCAGCGCGTATAGAGCTGGGAAGGTTTTTTTCTTGGCCAGATCACCCGAGGCCCCTGGAGGTCGGACCAGGGGGAGGCGTAACGTGAGTCAAGCAGCAGTGGCAAATCATTATAGCACGACAAATGGCACGACAAATAGCACGACAAATTAGCACGACAATTAATTTACCAAGGACGATGATTGTGAGTGCTGGGCAATCTCCATCGGGGCAGAAATTGTCTCTGACTGATGCGGATCTCTCCAATAATTTCCTGTTGGGCATCTTGCTACCTCTTTCCTGCTGGGATGAACGGGGTGGAGATGGGGGGCTTGTCGAAGGATCCTCGAACGGCGTTGTTAACATTACTTTCTCTTGCGATTGAACGAGGGATGCAACTAGACTAGAACTTGAACCACAGCCCATTCGATTTGCCGCGACGCAGCTCCTGTCTCAGTTTCGGAGACGAAGGATTCTGAGGAGCAAAACCACGGGAGCAAAATGTGAGATGAGTGACATAACGGCTGGCCCGGGGGCGCCCGGGGGGCTGGCCCGGGCTGGCCTGCATCAGATACTCTGGATACTCTTGGGGTACGCTCGCGGCGCGCATTATTTTCTATGTTTCAAGCATCCCCAATTGAATGGTCTCGAGACCAACCTCAATGGATAGGCCGTTGAAAACCCTGTAAAATGAGCGTAATAAGACACCATAAAACTGTGTGGTGTCTGAGATAGTGGCCGTACAGTGAGCTGCAGAGCTGGGGGGGGGGGGGGGGGGGGGGTCTGCAGAAGGGTGCCTTAACACTTTTTTGTGATAGGGTCTTCCATCTTTTTTTTTAACTGAGGAAGTGATCAAGGCAAGACGCGTTAGGAAGTGTGGCTCCCCCTGTAATGTTACAGAGCGGACTTTTTTAAGGTCATATATAGCCTGTCTGTGACAAAGGTAGGTCAATAAAGCTCCTGGGACATGGGAGACACAAACACAATTAGTGGAAGTGTGGCACTTCAGCCAAAGGAGTTACATAGAACGGAGTGGACATAGAACCAAAGGATCAAGTACACATATATCGTTCATACATATTAATTATGTTTGTACAATACCAAGGTATAGTATTATGCGGGTATGGCAACAGCTCAACTCCTAACCATCCAAGGCTGTGCTTGATGAAATACATGTTCAAGGAGCACGCAAAAAGCTGTCGCCTGGTTTTAATAATTGGTTCCAGAAATGCATGTGCTCAGCACATATCCCCCTGTCAGAAAATAAATGTGCATTCCCCCCTCTAAACGCTCAAATGGGTGATGTGAAGGCTGGGCGAGTCCTAAGATGCAGATCTTGGAGTCACCCTGAACAAGGCTGATGGGAACGATCTAGATGTACTTCTAGGTTCCAGCTTGTGAAGGTGTGCATGAGGGCCCTGGGACAGTTCCTTCCACGATGTCCTTGTACAGGAAACATGTACAGGAAAAAGTGTCCCCTGTGCCCGGTCACATGGAAAGGAAGAGGCTTCACCCACCCACCCACCCACCCTAGATGCTAAATAAATACCCAGCTCGGCCAAATCCACCTCAAGATCTGATCCAGCCTTCTTCTACAAGCAAGGGTCAATAGACAACCGATTGGCAGGCTATATGACTGACCAGTTCCATTCCCTTAAACCATGTTCTGCCTCCCTGCAAGTACGAGGAAGAGGACAAATTGTCAGCTACTTATGGACACGATCGTGGTTGTGGTGGTTGTTTTGTTGTTGTTCTGTTTTTGATGTTTTTATTGTTCTTTTGGTGTTCTTCTTAGTGTTTTCGATGCTCTAATCGGCTCTGAATTATTGTCTTGATGTTCTTGTTGTTGTTTTCGACTTTCTTATTATTGTTGTAATTGTTGCTATTTGCAAGTACGAGGAAGAGGACAGATTATCAGCTACTTGTGGAGATGGTAATGATTGTGATGGTTCTGTTGTTGTTGTGGTTGCTCTTTTTGTTATTTTTTCATCTTCCCATTATTGTTTTAATGCCATTATTCATGTCTTGGTGTTCTAATTGTTCTCATTATTATCATTATTGTTGATGTAGGTGCCACACACCGACATGCAACCCAATTGACTCTTCCCCCCCCACCCCCCCCACCCCCACCCCCACACACCACCACCACCAGACCGACCACCACCCTGCATGCAACGCATATGCCTTGACCACCACCGCCCCACATGCAGCACAACCAGCACTCACTTGTTCGCAAACGAGAGGCTACGTAGAAGGCAATCTCCAGAGCCTGCTCCCCATTCAATCGAGGGTCGCAGTGGGTGTGGTAACGGCTCTCCAGGTCTTGCTCGCCCACCGAGGATCCTCCGCCGATGCACTCAGTCACGTCGTCACCGGTCATCTCCAAATGGACTCCACCGGGGATTGTGCCGCATGCATCATGGACGTCAAAGAAGGCCTCGATCTCGGCCCTGATCTTATCGTAGCGGCGGGTCTTGTAGCCAGACACAGTCTCGATGTTGCCGTGCATGGGGTCGCTCACCCAGGTGACGATCTGGCCTGCAGCCTTGACAGCCTCCAGCATGGCAGGCAGCTTTTGCCTCACGTTGTTAGCGCCCATACGGACGATGACGGACAGACGCCCAGGGGTGTTGTCGGGGTTCAAGTTGTTGATCATGGACACAAGGTCGTCAGGAGGCATCTTGTCGCTGACCTTGACGCCGATGGGGTTCTTTACTCCGCGGAGGAACTCAATGTGGGCGTGGTCTAGCTGTCGGGTACGCTCACCACACCAGAGGAAGTGGGCAGAGCAGGCGTAGTAGTTGTTGCTGGTGGAGTCCTCCCTTGTCAATGCCTCCTCGTAGTTAAGGAGCAGGCACTCATGGCCGGTGTAGAACTCAGTCTCGCTCATCAGAGGAGACTTGGGATCCATGCCGCACGCAACCATGAAGCCGATAGCCTCCTCAACGCGCTTGGCAATATCCATGTAGTGCTTGCCCTCGTTGGAGTTCTGCAGTACAGTTGGAAGTTCAGTTGGAAGTTGTGCAAAGAAGGATTTGAGTTACAATATCATGAATTCACTTGTTGGAGTTCTACCATTGAAAGTTGTGCGAAGAAGGATTTTGCTTACAACACAGTACAATATCATAAATCCACTTCTTGCAGTTATACAGTTAACAGTGGTGCGAAGAAGGATTTTAGTTACAATACGTAGGGTTTAGGGTTTAAGGGTTGAGGGTTTTAGGTAAGGTAATGTGGTATGGCTACAATACCGTTCTGACAGGAAAATTTAACAGTTCTAAAATTTGACGGTCGTTTTGAGGGGTTTTATTATAATTTGACGTTTTAAGGTTGAAGTTTTATCCCAGAGGAATATAGTTTGACGTTTTTAATTTGACGGTTTTAATTTAAATTAAGTAATGCCACTGAATGTTTCTACTTGAACATGTTACACTGGTTCATTGCCTGTTAGCAGAAGGTAAGCAGCCAATTTTGCTTTTACTGGTGAAGATGGCCAGCAGCAGCTAGCAGCCAAGTTCCTGGCTGGAGGCATGCAGGCATGTAGCCACGTTCAAGTTACACGGCAAACCAAAGTGTTAAGAAAGCCACTATGTAATATTGTTGGAACGACTTCAACCACATCAACAACACAAATCATCATGAGAATTAGCTTCTCATGCACTCAGTTATATGATCAAATGAATTGCATCAAAAATTCAGATTAGCCAGCCTTGGAATAGTGGGCTCTGAGGCTTTTCACAGTGGTCTTTTGAACTGGAAAGTGTGATCAACCACTTGGAGTTGAGATATGAGTGACTTTCAATGGCCAGCATCTTGTGAAAGGTCTCCCACTTCTCATGCTTCTTCGACTGAGGTCTGGCTTTTAACTGTAACCTATCCAGAAGGAACCCCAGAGTTTGCAGGAAGTTCACAGCCATTTGGGCAAAATACTTGCTGCTTGTCATGGCCGGGGTGGTCGAGGGGTTGCGAGCGACAGCCTCTCGAGCTTCGGCTGCAACCCAGTTCAATTGGTTGTTGGGGCAGTGATCTGTCCAGGTCCGAGGCGTTTGAAGAGGTCGCAAACGTCCCTTAGGGGATCTTTCGGGAGGTTAAGCCACGAGATCTGGGAAATCTTGTCGAGCTCAAACTTTGTAGATATCATACAGAGGATGAAGAATCCGGTGGTATTTCTTAATTCGGCCCAGTAGAAAAAAGTAATGGTCCTCCAAAGTTTGGGCAGCGGGGTGAGTGGGTGTGGGGGGGGGGGGAGTCTAGGGAAAAATCTGACAATTTCAAAAAATTATGTACTTTTCAGGCACTTTTTTCTCGCCCTCAGAATGACATGGGAGTGGAACTAGGGTGTTCCTCTACTAAATACCAGTCCATATATGCTATTGGGGGAGAGATCCACCACATATTATGCCCAGGGCAGAGAGGGGGGGGGGGGGGGGGGGGGGGGGGGGGTCCAAGGTCCAGGGTTCAGGGTCTCTCTCTCTCTCTCTCTCCACACACACAACGCTGTAACCAACACGAGTACAAAGAAGTACAGAGTGAGACCTCCTGGTAGTTCACTGCTTCTTTTTTGCCTGACTTTGTTTTTACTGACTGCCTGATCTCCAAGCCCCGTCAAACAATGTAACATCGATGATGATGATGATTTTATATGTTTCAAACATTCCCAGTGGTCTCGAGACCAACCTCAATGGATAGGCCTGTGAAAACCCTGTAGGATGAGCAAAATTAGACATCATGACACTAAGTGGTGGCTGAGATAGAGGCTGTACAGTGGGTTCCGGAGCCGGGGGGGGTGTCTGCAGAAGGGTGCCTTCACACTTTTTTTGTGATGGGGTCAGTTTTTGTTTTGCCACCCCCCTGTCATAGACAGATTAATTCCACTGGCTGACGAAGTTCAGGCCACCATAGCTCCAAATAATAACCCGTGTAGTAGCCTCAATACACAACCAGGACATACGGTCTCTGCCATCTCCTTGAAAAAAATACCCAAATAACCCATGTAGTGCCCGCAATACACACCCAGAACGAACATTACCTGCTTTAAGTCCATGTTCTACTGGCTTACGGGGTCCAGGCCACAATAACCCATACAGTAACCTCAATACACACCCAGGACACACGGTCTCTGCCATCTCCTTGAAAATATACCCAAATAACCCATAAAGTGCATAGAGTCCATGTTCCACTGGCTAACGGGGTCCAGGCCAAAATAACCCAAAAGAATAACCCATATATTAGCCTCAATACACACCCAGGACGTATGGTCTATGCCATCTCCTTGAAAAAATACCCAAATAACCCATGTCGTGCCCGCAATACACACCCAGGACGGACATTACCTGCATAAAGTCCATGTTCCACTGGCTCACACGGTTCAGGCCACCATAGCCACCAGTGGAGAATCCACGCAGCAAGTTGAGTGTAGAAGCACACTGGTTGTAGGCCTTCATCAATCGTGCGGGAGAGTTCTTGCGGGCCTCTGGAGTGAATTCAGGGCCGTTGACGTTGTCACCCCTAACAATGGTAAACATGAGGCGAATGTTGATGGTTTCAAGGCAGAAAAAGGTGGCAAGATAGCTGGGTAGGGTAGGTGAGATCCTGGTTGACATTGTCACCCCTGGAAATAGGCCAGGTTTAGAGGGTTTGAAGGCAGAAAAGAATGGCAAAATAGTTGGGTATGGTAGGTCGGATCCTGGTTGACGTTGTCAGCCCTAGCACTGGGCCGGGTTTTGAGGGTTTAAAGGTAGAAAGAATGGCAAGATAGTTGGGTGGGGTAGGTGGGGTCCTGGTTGATGTTGTCACCCATAGCACAGGGCCGGGTTTTGAGGGTTTGAAGGCAGAAAGAATGGCAAGATAGTTGGGTGGGGTAGGTCGGATCATGGTTGATGTTGTCACCCCGAGCAATGGGCCGGTGTTAGAGAGTTTTAAGGCAGAAAAGAATGGCAAGATAGTTGGGTAGGGTGGGTCAGATCCTGGTTGATGTTGTCAGCACTGGCAATGGTCATAATGAGCCGTATTTTGAGGGTTAAGAAAAAAGGTGGAAAGATAGTTGGGTGGGGTAGGTCAGATGCTGGGTGACAACGTCAACCAGCATCCAACCCCCTGGCAATGGTCATAATAAGGCAGATTAGGGTAGGATGAGGTTTAAGGTCTTGGGAGGGTTATGGGATAGGGATTATGGTGAGGGTTTTGGGGGGAGAAAAGGGTGACCAGAATGTTGGGTGGGGTTGGAAGGGGTCCTGGCTGAGGTCTGTAGGAATGAGCAGGTTGCCAGCCCTCGCATTGGACATAAGGAGGCAGATTGGGTGAAGGTAAGAAGGAGAAAAGGGTGACGTGGATGTTGGGTAGGGTTGGAAGAGGTCCTGGCTGTGGTCTTTGAGTATGGGCAGTTTTCCACCCCTCGCATTGGACATCAGGAGGAGGATTGGGTGAGGGTTAGAAGAAGAAAAGGATGAGGTGGATGTTGGGTGGGGATGGAAGAGGTCCTGGCTGCAGTCTTTGAGTATCAGCAGGTTGCCACCCCTTGCATTGGACATAAGGAGGCGGATTCGGTGGGGGTTGGAAGGAGAAAAGGATGAGGTGGATGTTGGGTGGGGATGGAAGAGGTCCTGGCTGTGGCCTTTAGGTAAGCGCAGGTTGCCACCCCTCGCATTGGACTTAAGGAGGAGGATTGGGTGGGGGGTCGAAGGAGAAAAGAATAATGTGGATGTTGGGTGGGGATGGAAGAGGTCATAGCTGTGGTCTTTGGATAAGAGCACATTGCCACCCCTTGCATTGGACACATGGAGGAGGATTGGGTGGGGATTTTGAAGGAGAAAAAGGTTGCCAGAATGTTGGTTGGGGTCGGAAGAAATTAAATGTACGCAAGGGTAGGAAGGCGAGTGCTGAAGTGGGGGTAAAGAAACCTAGTTCTATTGGCAAGCAGGGAAGTACACATGCTTAAATATGTGCACGGGTAGGAAGGTGAGGGCTGGGTATTCGAATAAATCAACAATAGCATACTGCCATTTCAAGGATCACCGCATGGGCACACCTGTAGACAGGATTCGGGAGGGAGGGGGAAATGTAGTTATTCCGGCAAACAGGGAAGCACTAAGAAGGAATTGTTCAACTACATCGCCAAGTATAGTATGTTCGATGGCCATATCAGAGGTTCCCCTTAGGGCCCCCCTGCAGAGATGATGAGTAAGGATAGGGCAACACAGCAAGTCTGACAAACAGGGAAGCTCTCATGCTGAGAAAAGGAAGACTGCAACACACATAAATATTCAAATACAATGCAAACGACTGCATGTTCATTAACCATGCTAGAAATTGCCCTCTGGCCACACCTGTAGGCGGGAAGAGTCAGATCACCCTTGGTCTCGAAGTCAGAGGACCTGGGCTTGGCAAACTGTCCAGCGATGCGACCCATCTGCGGGCAGCAGCAAGATAGCACCAATATCAGGATTCGAGCAAAGCAGGGTGAGGTCGCATGCACCCCTTCCCTCGTATATTTTCGAATGACCGACCCGCAAGGGAGTGAGGGGCGATACGAGTAAGGTAAGCTATTCAGCCGCCCATGGATTCGACGATCGCATGCGTACCCCTTGCGCATTCCTGGCCACGCGGAGTGCCCTATTACTCCTTAATCATAACAAGGGCCAAAAGCCAGACATGTTCCCTTGAGGAAAACCGCATGCATAAGTCCCCTCCTCGCCTCGCCAACTGTTCCGGATGTGACGACGCGAAGAGGCAAACATTCGAAACAGAGCCGAAATCAAGCGGATACTCATAGATTCAGCAGCCGAAGTATCCGAAAAAGTGCAATCCGAAACGCGAGTTGGAGGAAGCACACAGGGGAAGAGTGCAAAAGGGATCACAGTCCTGGAGTTGGCAATTCAGCAGCGACAACAGACAGGCACTTCGAAGGGGGCAGCAAGCGGCCCGGTAGATCAACGAAAAACTATGAAGGGCGTTCTAGTATAAATCCATCACCTTTACAACGGGCACTCCTCCACCGAAAGCCAAAATCACGGACATCTGCAGCATGACGCGGTAGTAATCCCTAATTCGGTTGGCGCTGAATGAGTCAAAAGACTCCGCGCAGTCGCCGCCAGTCAGATAGAAAGCTTCACCAGTTGCGCACTTCGCCAGGCGGTCCTGCAGGGAGCGGCACTCTCCAGCAAAGATGAGGGGGGGCATCTTCGCAATTTGGTCCAAGGCCTCCTGCAACTCCTCGGGATCATCGTAAGTAGGCTGCTGCAGGATGGGCTTAGATCGCCAGCTGGTTGGGCTCCAAGCATTCTGGGTGCGAGTAGCATTCGCGACGGCCTGGACACGAACAGCGCCAACACGCTTCACAGAAGAACGGGTGGAGACTGAGGGCCTACAGGCCATACCAAGACGTTGAGCCATAATGCCAGGAAGGAATAAATGAGATCAGACGCGAGATATGACTGCCGACTGCGGTTCTGTCAAATCAAGTCGCATGCACTGTGGATTGTGGCCTTTGGTCGTTGTAGGGGGGGCGCAAGGGGCCTGATCCGGCCTGATCCTCCAACGGCCTCAAACGAAGAGTTCAGGAGAAGGTGGTGACGTTAAGAGGTTGGATTATATAATCAATTCTTAATTAATCCAGGACCCTCGGGTAATTTTGTTGGTCCCAGAGAGAGAGGGTTCGTTACATAAACTCAGGAAATCACTGCCGAGACTGGACAGCAGCACAGCCTGCAGACCATCCATTTTTATAACACTGAAGCACGAGGGTTTTGAAGGCACCCCCACAAACCTGGAAATAAACTAGGTCAAGTCCGAAAAAGGAAACAAACTAGAGGCGGAAAGGAGAGCGGAAAGGGGAGGTATGCACAGGTACCGGTATGCAATCCAGAGCACCAAGCCCACCAACCACAACAGAGGAAGGCCGAACTAAAAGAACTAAAGACCACCCAAGGGCACACTCTATGAGCACCTTACTATGCAGCGATAATGCCCTCAAAGGAAGAAAGCACAAGTCAACCCGACACAAACAACTTGCAGAAAAAGACCGGAGTATCAAGGATGATAACCATAAGCACCCCATGAAGGAAAGGGGGAGGCCAGCCGAAAAACAGAGAGTCCAGAAACCAACCTAGCAAGACTCAGAAAGCAAGCACACATGACAGGGGCAAGAGAATCCACCACACTTGGCAGACCTGGCTTGCCCGTACACTAGAAGCCATAAACTAGAGCTATTACTAGAGGAACCAAACCAACAAACTTAGCACAGCTAGCGAGAAAGGGAGGCGAAAAGGAGAAGGGAAGGTTTAGGGTTTAGGGGCAAGGGTGTAAACTTGAAACCCTAAACCCCAAACCCAAACCTGAACACGGCGGGCATGAAGCGCCAAACCAAAGAACTATACAAAAGGGTGTCCTGTGACGTACGGAACCTGAGAGCGAACTAATGCTTGGCACCCTAGAAAGAGGAGCTGAAAAGAGGAGCGTAAAAAGGCATGCAAGCAGGCGCGTGCAATGAAAGACTAGCAAAAAGGTATAAGCAAGTATTTTGGGCCAAGATAAAATAGCCAAATAAAAAACAATAGCCTCTCTCTCAATAGCCAGGTTCTGAGGGGTATGTTGCCCAAACCCTCACTGTTATAAAACTGTCCAGCTGACCCGGCGCTGTTAAGTCTCGGCATTGATTTTTGCTGTGTATGTAACAATATCCTCTCTCAATAGCCGATAAAATAGCCAATAGCGCTGTTCAGTCTCGGCATTGATTTTTGCTGAGTATGTAACAATTGCCACTCTCTATAGCCAGAAGATTGGTCTTACGATTAAGCTTATACCTTTTTGCTAGTCTTTCATTGCACGCGCCTGCTTGCATGCCTTTTTACGCCCCTCTTTTCAGCTCCTCTTTCTAGGGTGCCAAGCATTAGTTCGCTCTCAGGTTCCGTACGTCACAGGACACCCTTTTGTATAGTTCTTTGGTTTGGCGCTTCATGCCCGCCGTTTTCAGGTTTGGGTTTGGGGTTTAGGGTTTCAAGTTTACACCCTTGCCCCTAAACCCTAAACCTTCCCTTCTCCTTTTCGCCTCCCTTTCTCGCTAGCTGTGCTAAGTTTGTTGGTTTGGTTCCTCTAGTAATAGCTCTAGTTTATGGCTTCTGGTGTACGGGCAAGCCAGGTCTGCCAAGTGTGGTGGATTCTCTTGCCCCTGTCATGTGTTCTTGCTTTCTGAGTCTTGCTAGGTTGGTTTCTGGACTCTCTGTGTCTCGGCAGTGATTTGCTGAGTTTATGTAACGAATCCTTTCCTCTCTCTCCCTAAAATAGCAACTCTTTGCCTTTCTAAAATATACACTTACTTCGCTATTTTTCTCCGTGACTGTGTACCTTTTCTTTTACTTTTTGGAGGTTACCTCCTGGACCAGGTTCTGAGTTTTTGTTCCTTAACCCTCACTGTTATAAAACTGTCCAGCTGCTCAGGAGATATGCGGTCTCGGCACTGTTTTTGCTGAGTATGAAATTGAAATTGAAATTGTTACATCCGAGTAATGAGCCACTCTCAGGACGTGAAGTTAAGGACACCACTGCGTAAGCCGGAACTAGCAGTAGTCACCATAGAAGAGTCTCCTTGTTAGAAGATCTTAATAAGCTCCTTGGCAAGATCTAAAACAAGGATAACCAGGGGAAATGCTGATCCCCTGGTATTGAGCCCTGTTGGGTATCCATAAAGCGTCGACATTGTAATCTGAGTATGTAACAATATCCTCCTCTTTCTCTGCAGTCTCTTTGGTTGCTCTCCGGTGGCCCGGTGCCGTATCTCCGTCCTTTAGCTTGATGTTGTTTTTGCTAGACAGGATATGGACTGTCTTAGCTTTTCCCTGCTAATCTTCGTCTTTCGCATTTCCACACGCATCTTACCTTATTTGCTGTTCTGCCTAGGGTGTTAAGTGTCCTTTATTAGCGGCGCTCTTCCTTGTGGCGTTGTGGCTGACGGCATGGTCTCGTATTTGCCTTTGGTTCGGGGGGTGCAAGGCCGCCTTTAAAGAGCTCTATGCCTCTCTCCTTGTTTGTCTGATGGACATTGTGTGCCCTGATTGGTATAGACATATTATATTATAGTTTTTAAATGCACTCATAGAATTCATAGCACGGCATGGCTCATGAGATTAAAAATCGACAACCCTTCAAAAACTCCCATTTTCGTCACTTTATAGTTAACAATGCTAAAACATCAATCGATTCAATTAAATCCAATTACATCAAATGAAATTAAATTAAATCCGATACGAAATCATACAAATTAAAGAAATTAAATGCATTCAAATCACATCGATTAAATTTAATTTAATGGAATAAAATCGAATTAAATAACACAACATGAAATAAAATTAAATAAATACAATTAAAACCAATTGAATTCATAATTAATTTCATTTCATTTGGGACGCGCCTCCAGGCGCCCTTAATTTGAATGCACTCATAGGATTCATAGCACGGCATGACTCATGGGATGATTCACGAGTCATATTCAGGGTACAACAAAGCGCGCGCGGCAGTGCGATTTTGCGCACACATTTTGAGCCCCATTGCGCGTTTCACGCAGTTTTTTCAACCCCCTGTGGGCGCAGCTCGCAGTTTTTGCGCTTTTTGCATTAAAAAGCGCTAGCCGATTTGACGTTTGTGCGCTTTAAGCGCTGACCAATTTGACAAAACGTAGTACCCTGGTCATATCGCCTACCTTTTTGTAGGAGTGGCAACGCCATTCGAACTAAATCCTCGGTTTCGCTGGTTTGTGTTGGGAGACCCACCTCCTGGGGTGAAAGAACTCACGACTAAAAAAATAAAATAATCATGCAGGCTAACAGATCGTTGTGTTGTTAAACTGTGCTTTTACCACATTGCCATTGATCATATGGCTGTGGGGTTTTTGAATGTACTGTCAAAGCCTAACTGGATTTTGAAGAAGAAAATACGATATTGGTTATGTCCTACTAATATATCGGGTTTGATAAAAATTTATTAAGCAGCTTCAATTGTATAAGTCTGTTTATTTTATATTATGTTTATTACATTGTAATATGTAACTTAGACTAAGAAGCCTTAGAGGTAGAAAAATAGAAAATTTGAAAACGCTGAATTCGAGGATTCGAGGAAGAGAGCATCGCCATATCCTACTAATATATCGGTTAGTAAATTTATAAAAAGAAGAAAGAAACAAAAAAATCTGTTCACACAGGTTCACGTTTACATTTTCCTGGTAAATATTTTTGTACTGCCTTAGACGGCGAGCAGCCAAATTTTTATTTTTTATTTTTTAAAATCTGAACCAGGGGGTGTGGGGTGGGGGGGCAACTTCAAACCAAAATGACACCATCCCTCAACTTTGTAGATATCATGAGGACGAAGAATCAGGTTATATTTCTTAATTTGGCCCAGTAGAAAAAAGTGTTGGTCCTCCAAAGTTTGGGGCCGCGGGGGGGTGGGGGGAGGGGGGGGGGGGGCGTTGAGGAGAAAATCTGTAATTTTCAAAAACTTAGGTACATTTCAGGCACTTTTTCTAGCCCTCAGAATGACATGGGAGTGGAACTAGGGTGTTCCTGTACTAAAAACCAGTCCATATATGCTATTGAGGGAGAGATCCACCACACATTATGCCCAGGGCAGAGGGGGGGAGGAGGTGTGTGTGTGGGGGGGTCCACCACATGCAGTCTGAGCACCCAGGCCAGCAACTCAGCGAGGACGACATCAATCAATTATCTCTGAAGGTGGCTGAGTTTGAGGGGGTGGTTGCCAAGGAGGTCAATGTCAGAGGGCTTGAGCAGTGTGTGCAAAGGGAGCGAGCTCAAGTGCGGCTTGAGGCATCCCTAGTAGACGCGCTGGCATTGTTCTGGAGAATGGTGGTCGATGACATCACCGACTAAGACCACATGTTGTAAAGGACTACATTGTGCCCTTCAGCCATACATACATGAGTGATTATTGAAGACCTGATTATTTAATGCCTGATTGAAGCTTGGATTGAAGACCTGGTTATTGAATGCCTGATTATGGATGGGTATTGAAGGTGGGCACATTAGGGGGCAAGGGGCCCTGGCTCCCAAGCCCAACAAAACAATGTAACATTGATGATGATGATTTTCTATGCTTCAAACATCCCCAATGGACTCGAGACCAACCTCAATGGATAGGCCTTTAAACACCCTGTAATATGAGCATAATTAGACACCAAGTGGTGGCTGAAATACTAGCTGTACAGTGGGTTCCGGAGCCTTGGGGGGGGGGGGGGGGGGGGGGGTGGGGTCTGCTGAAGGGTGTCTCAGCACTTTTTGGGGATGGTGTATTCCACTTTTTGTTTTGCCCCCCCCCTTGACCTGAACTGGTAATCGCCTACACAACTAAGGCGTCATCAGTCTCATGTGAAATGTGAAAATGTCAATCCTGCTAGTCAACAAGAATATGCTTGACAAATTGGCCTCCTCCGCCGAAAAATATACTCCCATACCAGTGTTTGCTTTTAATCCCCCTAGCTCCCATTATTCGTGCTCCAGTCTTTTCCGCATGCAACGTATGCTGAAGACAAGGACCTCAAAGTGGATATATCTCAGGTTATGGTTTTAAACCCTAACCTTGAAGTTTATCGTAGCTCCAAGCCGGCAGTTAAGTATGCCACTACGCGTATCTGGTCTTAGCTTCAAGTCGAAGGCAAGTAACTGGAACTGGTTGTTGCAGCAAAAGTAACGAGAACGCCTGGTGGGGCGTGGTATTAAGGAAGCCTGTCGTTGGGAGGTAGAGTACGGGCTGCTACCTTTCCTGGACATAGCTACCATGGCGGTTTACAGCGACCGCGGGAGCTTAAGCGTACCCGGGGGATTCGATCCCGCGCCTACGTCATTTCGACGAATGGCCAACCATTAAAAGCTTCAAAGACCCCTATTAAGATATTCGCACCAGGGTGCAACATTTTGCCATTTCGCACCAAGGTGCAACATTCGCACCAGGGTGCTAAATTTTGCCATTTCGGGCTGCGCTTTTGATGCAACTGCCTCCTTTTGGGTTTCGCTTTTGACTCAACTGAAACGGAAATCTGCGCGCTTCGCCCAGAAGGGTTAAAACAAATTGCATCAATCGCGCAGTCGGGCTCCGAACCCTTGCGCGCTAGAGCACGATCGCGCACGTCATGTAATACCCCTATTAAGGTGTTCGCATTCACGAATCAAGTTATATTTCGACCCCCACTCGAGGGTTTGAGGTTAGGCTAGTCCTTTTAGCCTATTTGGCTAGCCCTGGACTGTGGAATCCAAACCTCATCTAGGAAGCCTTCCCAACCTCAGCCGCTTAGGTACCTCCAAAGTAGCCGCCCTCAAGCTCTGCACCAAACTTCACACTCATGCCACCGTCTCCTTCCATTCCATTGTCGCATGCAGACGACACATGGAACTAGCCCCAAACCCTCACCCAGGGGGATTACCCTCCCCCCCCCTATTGGTGGTTGGCCACAGCGAAAGCAAACGGGCTGGCCCCCTCAACCCCACGCCTCGTAACAAGGCGTACTATTTAGTTATTTATCTAGGAAGCCCTGAATTGTTACTACAACTCCCCTTCCCCCCCCCCCCCCCCCCCCCCCCCCACCCCCCCCCCCCCCCCCCCCCCCTCCCCTCTTCATGAATCAATTCATATTTCGACCTCAGTTCGGAGGTTTGCGGTTAAGCAAGTCCCCAAATCATGCAAAATCCAAATCATGCAAGTCCTTATAGCCTATGCATATGCCTACACATTTAGTTTGCTGGTTGCAAGCAAGATACGGCAGTGCAGCTTAAATACACAGTCATAATTGTTCAATGCATTCTACATTTAGGTGGCAGGCTGCAAGCAAGATACGGCAGTGAAACAAGCAGAATGAACGAAGCAGGTATGCGCCCAAGGTGCTCGAATCAATAAGGCCTGCTAGAGTTGTCTGCAGACGTTGGGTACCGGTTCACCATCAGGCAACTGCCATCAGGATAACGCATCCTCGGGTTGATGCCCAAGCATCATGCAAATGCAAACAAACCCAACCCAGGCGACCGCTGTAGAAGATCTCAAAAGGAAGGTCCTCGCAAGGGTAGCTGAACGGCTGTGTAAGCTCCTAGAAGGGTAGCTGAACGGCTGTGTAAGCTCCTAGAAGGGTAGCTGAACGGCTGTGTTAGCTCCTAGAAGGGTAGCTGAACGGCTGTGTTAGCTACTAGCAAGGGTAGCTGAACAGCTGTGTTAGCTACTAGCAAGGGTAGCTGAACGGCTGTGTTAGCTACTAGCAAGGGTAGCTAAACGGCTGTGTTAGCTACTAGCAAGGGTAGCTAAACGGCTGTGTTAGCTACTAGCAAGGGTAGCTGGACGGCTGTGTTAGCTACTAGCAAGGGTAGCTAAACGGCTGTGTTAGCTACTAGCAAGGGTAGCTAAACGGCTGTGTTAGCTACTAGCAAGGGTAGCTAAACGGCTGTGTTAGCTACTAGCAAGGGTAGCTAAACGGCTGTGTTAGCTACTAGCAAGGGTAGCTGGACGGCTGTGTTAGCTACTTGCAAGGGTAGCTAAACGGCTGTGTTAGCTACTAGAAGAGGTGTCAACCAGGTAGTAGGAGGTAAAGGGGGACAGAACTGAGGCACGGATCCTACCACATCCCCAAGGGGTGGCCCAAACTGAGGGAAGAAGCCTACAGAAGTCATAGTTGTCTGCACTGCCGATGCGCGGGGGGTAGCTCCGGAGCTGGTCCTAAACAACCACACCTAGCTTTGTTCAGTAGGCAGGTTCGGCAGTGGGACCTGCGCGCTGGATTCTTTTGTATCAGCAGGTGGGTGCTCGCCTTCCTTCTCTTGCCATGATTCGTAGTTGTCCCGTGCTGCCGACATGAGGGGGGTAGCTCCAGGAAAGACGCTCACAAAGCCCCCGTACAGGGGGAATGCAACGACGCTGAAGAAGCCAGGCTGAGAGCGTGTGATGCCAGTCTTGGACCTGTCCATGAGAGCGGAGATAGGCATTCCTGCAATGGGAAGGGGTGATGATGATGGTGGTGGTCATGTTGGTGTTGGTGTTGATGATGGTGTTGGTGAGGATGGTGGTGGTGGTGACGATGGTGGTGGTGGTGTTGGACCTGTCCATGAAAGCCGAGATAGGCATTCCTGCAATGGGAAGGGGTGATGATGATGGTGGTGGTCATGTTGGTGTTGGTGTTGATGATGGTGTTGGTGAGGATGTTGGTGGTGGTGTTGGACCTGTCCATGAAAGCCGAGATAGGCATTCCTGCAATGGGAAGGGGTGATGATGATGGTGGTGGTCATGTTGGTGTTGGTGTTGATGATGGTGTTGGTGAGGATGGTGGTGGTGGTGTTGGACCTGTCCATGAAAGCCGAGATAGGCATTCCTGCAATGGGAAGGGGTAATGATGATGATGGTGGTGGTCATGTTGTGTTGGTGTTGAGATGGTGTTGGTGAGGATGGTGTGGTGGTGACGATGGTGGTGGTGGTGTTGGACCTGTCCATGAAAGCCGAGATGGCATTACCTGCAATGGAAGGGGTATGGATGAGGATGGTTGTGTGTGGGGGGTGTGGTGGTGATTATTGTGTTTGAGGTGGTGGTGGTGGACGATGGTGTTGGTGCTGTGGACCTGTCCATGAAGCTGAGATGCATTCTGCAATGGAGGGGTGATATGAGGGTGGTGTGGGTGGGGGGGGGGGGGGGGGGGGGGGGGGTGGAGGTTTGGGTGTTTGGTGGTGATGTTTGTGTTGGTAGTGATGGTGATGGTGGTGGTGATGATGATGATGATGATGGTGGTGGTGATGGTGGTAATGGTGGTGGTGGTGATAGTGGTGATGACGATGATAATGATGGTGGTGGTGATGATGATGATGATGATGATGTGGAGATGATGATGATAATGATGATTATGATGATTTGAATGATGATGATGATGATGATGATAGTGGTGATGATGTGGGGGGGGGGTGGTGTGTGTGAATGATGATATGATGTGTTGGTGTTGGTGATGATGATGATATGATGATTATGAGGATATGATGAATGATTATCTGGGGTTTGGTTTGACCTTCCACAAGAGCATACGTAGCATTCCTGCAAGGAAGGGGTGAGAATATATGTGTGGTGTAGTGTGTGATGATGGTGGTGTTGGTGTTGGTGTTGGTGTTGGTGATGATGGTGGTCATGGTGGTCATGGTGGATGATGGTGTTGGGTCTTTGACCTGTCCAGAAGAGCATATATAGGCTTCCTGCAAGGGGAGGGGTATGATTATGATGGTGTGTTGTGGTTGTGGTGATGATGGTGTGAGCTGAGATAAGCATTCCTCAATTGGGAAGGGGGATGGATGATGAATGGTGGTGTTGGTGTTGGTGTTGGTGTTGGCGGTGTTGGTGGGTGGTGAGGTTGGTGTTGTAGTATGTGATGGTGGGGGGAGGATGATGATAGCTGATGGTGGTGGTAGCTGGTGGTCATGGTTGGTGGTGGGTGCTCGTGGTGATGCCGATGCATAATGCCTGGGTGGTGGTGGTGATGATGAGATGCTGCGAGCTGCTGCTGCTTCCTGGCTTCCTGCTGCTGATGATGATTAATGCATGATGCTGATGCTGCTGCTGCTAGTGGGTGCTGACTTGGTGGTGGTGCTGGTGCTTCTGCTGCTGCGCTCGTGTTGGTGGTTGGTTGCGTGCTGCTGCGTAGCTCTGCTGCTCTGCTGCTGCTGCTGCTGCTCGTGGTGGTGTTTGGTTTTGGCCTGTCCCCCCGCGCCAGCGTCGGCCATTTCTGCCCGGCCAGGGGAGGCTTAGAGTATGAGGTGGTGTTTTGGTGTTCGTGGTGCTGCATGTGGTGTTGTGTTTGGTGTTGTGTTGGGGATGCTGTGGTCATGGTGGGTTCAGAGTGATGGATGGTGTGGTCTTTGGCCCCTGTCCAGAAGAGCAGAGATAGGCATTCCTGCAAGGGGAAGGGGTGATGATTATGATGGTGGTGTTGGTGTTAGTGGTGATGATGGTGGTGTTGGTGGTGATGGTGGTGATGATGGTGTCGGTCTTGGACCTGTCCATAAGAGCAGAGATAGGCATTCCTGCAATGGGAAGGGGTGATGATGATGCTGTTGGTGGTGGTGGTGGTGGTGATGGTGTTGGAGGTGATGCCAGTATTGGACCTGTCTATGAGAGCTGAGATATGCATTCCTGCAATGGGAAGGGGTGATGATGATGGTGGTGTTGGTAGTGTTAGTGGTGATGATGGTGGTGATGATGATGATGATGATGATGATGATGTTGGTGATGATGTTGGTGATGGTGGTGGTGTTGAAGTTGGACCAGTCCATAAGAGCAGATGTAGGCATACCTGCAATGGGAATGGGTGATGATGGTGTTGTTGGAGGTGGTGGTGGTGGTGATGGTGGTGGTGATGGTGATGATGATGGTGTTGTTGGAGGTGGTGGTGGTGATGGTGGTGATGGTGATGATGATGGTGTTGTTGGAGGTGGTGGTGGTGATGGTGGTGGTGATGGTGACGATGATGGTGGTGTTGGAGGTGGTGGTGGTAGTGATGGAGGTGGTGATGGTGATGATGATGGTGGTGGTGTTGATGTTGGACCTGTTCATGAGAGCAGAGATAGGCATTCCTGCAATGGGAAGGGGTGATGCTGGTGTTGTTGGAGATGGTGGTGGTGGTGATGGTGGTGGTGATAGAGGTGGTGATGGAGGTGGTGATGGTGATGATGATGGGGGTGGCGATCACGATGATGGTGGAGCAAGAGGCGGTGATCATAATGGTGGTGGTGGTGATGGTGGTGGTGATGGTGGTGGTGATGGTGGTGGTGGTGGTGGTGGTGGTGGTGGTGGTGGTGATGGTGATGGTGGAGGTGATGATGATGGTGGTGATGGTGATGGTGGTGGTGGTGGTGGTGGTGGTGGTGGTGATGGTGGTGGTGGTGTGAGTGGTGGTGGTGGTGATGGTGGTGGTGATGAAGGTGATGGTGGTGGTGATGGTGGTGGTGATGGTGGTGGAGGTGGTGATGGTGATGGTGATGGTGGTGGTGGTGGTGGTGATGGTGGTGGTGGTGATGGAGGTGGTGATGATGATGGTGATGGTGGTGGTGATGTTGTTGTTGATGGAGGTGGTGATGGTGATGGAGGTGGTGGTGGTGGTGGTGGTGGTGGTGATGATGGTGGTGGCGATCATGATGATGGTGGTGGTGGTGATCATGATGATGGTGGAGGTGGAGGTGGTGATCATGGTGGTGGTGGAGGTGGTGATGATGGAGGTGGTGGTGGTGGTGGTGGTGTGATGGTGGTTGAAGTGGAGGTGGTTATGATGATGGTGGTGGTGATGATGATGGTGATGATGGTGGTGATGATGGTGGTGGTGATGGAGGTGGTGATGATGATGATGAAGGCGGTGACTACACAAGTGCCCCAAGTCGGTATGCATGCACGTACGAATAGGAAGGTGCAGGTAGATGCAACAACAACCTGCCCGCTGCTCTCTCACGGTCCCCTTGTCGGAACATCTCCTCCTCAAGCTGTACTACCCACTTGTGGTGGACCTGCCTCGGACTACACAAGTGCCCCAAGTCGGTATGCATGCACGTACAGGTATAGGTATAGGTATAGGTAAGTACAGGTATAGGTAGGTGCAGGTAGATGCAACAACAACCTGCCCGCTGCTCTCTCACGGTCCCCTTGTCGGAACATCTCCTCCTCAAGCTGTGCTACCCACTTGCGGTGGACCTGCCTTGGACTACACAAGTGCCCCAATTCGGATGCATGTGCATACAGGTATAGGTATAGGTACGTATAGGTATAGGTAGGTGTGGGTAGATGCAACAACAACCTACCCGCTGCTCTCTCACGGTCCCCTTGTCGGAACATCTCCTCCTCAAGCTGTGCTACCCACTTGCGGTGGACATGCCTTGGACTGCATAAGTGCCCCAAGTCTGCACACTTGATTGCCATCTTCCACACCAGCATCACCCCCTCGTCGTCCATGGCAACGCTGTGCATTCCGCTATGAGACTTATTGCGATCGTTGAAGGCTCGGGGGCTAGGGACAGGCTCGGACATGGCCTGGCTGTTACTGCAGCTAATGTTTAGGACAGGGGTTTTTGTGCGTCGCTTCCCTGCTTGGGGGATCATGCAGCTCCCACTCCTGTGTATCGGATTTTCCGTAAATAGGGTGGGGATGGGGTGGGGTGGGTGTGTGTGTGTGTGGGGGGGAATAACGGGTTGAGGGGCGGAGTTGGGGGTGGTGGGGTGAGGGTGAGGTAGGGAGGCAGGTGGGGTTGGGAGTTGGAGGTTGGGGGGCGGATTTGGGATTGGGATTAGAGGTTGGGGGACAGGCTTGGAGAAGGCGAGTTTGCAAGTTTTGCTCGCCTTTAGGCCAGGGGGGGTCGCACGCTGCTTCCTTACGCTGGGGATCATGCAGCTCCCCCTCCCGCTGATCATATGGTCTTAAATAGGGTGGTGTGTGTGTGTGTGTGTGTGTGTGTGTGTGTGTGTGTGGGGGGGGGGGAGGTTGTGGTTGGGTTTGGGGGTGAGGTTAGGGGGCAAGGGGGGTGGGGGATGAGAGGTTGGGGGGTGGGCTTGAAGAAGGGGTGGTATATTTAATGGAGGTTGAGGGAGAAGTTGGGGTTCCTTCCCCAATATTAGCCTTATGGCTGAGAGACAAGCTTGGTGAGCATAGTGCTGACTAGTGTGAAACGACCCACCCCACCAAGCCAAGCCAAGCCAAGCCAAACCAAGCCAAACAAAGTGGGCTGCAACAAACCCCTAAGGCTAGGTACCGTATGTGCATGAGCCTCATGGCTGGGAGCTAAGCTTAGTGAGAAGAGAGCACATGCCAGTTGGGGCAGTTGGGACAGGCGAGATGGTTGGGGCAGTTGGGCCAGTTGGGGCAGTTGGGAAAGTTGGGACAGGCAAGGTGGAGGGCACGCAGACAGATCTGCTTCTTCTGCGTTCGTGCTGCCTCAGGTGAGATAAACCAACCCTACCCCTGACCAACCGGACCGTGGAGAATAGCGTAACTAGTAAGTTCAGTTTTACGTACCACACTTTGGCTTCCCTCCTGGTTAGGGGCCAAGCTGTGTGTGAAGAGCGCTCGAGACAGTTGGGAGAGTTGGGACAGGCGAGCTGGGGTATCTACGTGTTCCGCATTGGTCATGCTTCGGGCTTTGATGTGAAGCAAGGGCGTGGGGTTGAGCGCGATACTGTCAGAGCTGGCCTGACTGGGAAAGGCATTGGCTCTTAAAAAAGCTGTGCTGGGACAGGTGATGGTGCTGTTGTTGGCCGTAGGCACGGCAGTGGATCCGGGCCAGGCGGAGTTGCTGTTGCTGGAGGTAGGCAAGGGGGCAGTGCTTAGCAAGGCAGCGGTGCTGGGCCAGGCGGGGTTGCTGTTGGTGGAGGTAGGCAAGTGGGTGGGGCTTAGCAAGCTGTTGTTGCTGGGACAGGTGGCGGTGCTGTTGCTGGAGGTAGGCAAGGGGGTGGTGCTTAGCAACGCGGCGGTGCAGGACCAGGCTGGGTTGCTGTTGCTGGAGGTAGGAAAGGGGGTGGTGCTGGGCCAGGCGGGGTTGCTGTTTCTTGAGGTAGGCAAGGGGGTGGCGCTGGGCAAGACAGTCGTCCGGGATAGGCTGTTGATGCGGGACCTTCGGAGCCCATGTTGGTTGGAGTTCGTGTCCAAGTACGTCTGAGAGTCAGAGGTTTTACTGCTGTCCAATGAGTCTAGCGCAAGGTTGCGCACCCCAGCTAGGGGCAACTTGTTGAGGGAGTTGGAGGGGACTGGGGAAGGGGTGGTGGTGAGGGGGGTGGGGGTGAGAGGAGATGGTTATGTTGTTGTGGTGGTGGTGGTGGTGAAGATGATGTTGCCGGTTGTAATGGCGGTTGTGATAGTGGTGATGGGAGGTGGTGGTGATGGTGGTGATGGTGGTGATAGAGGTGGTGGCTGCGACGGTGGTGTTGATGATTCTGGTGGTGGTTATGGTGGATATGGAGGTGATGTTTGTGACGGTGGTGATGGAGGTGATGGAGGTGGTAATTGTGATGGTGGATTTGGTGATGGCGGTGGTGGTTATGATAGAGGTGGTGCTGGTGTTAGTGATGATGCCTACTATGTGCTACTATTTGCAACTATTCAGTGCTATGTACTGCTATGGCCTGCTGTGTACTGCTGTGCGCTACTGTTTGCTTGTGTGTCCTACTATGTCCTGCTGTGTACTGCTGTGTGCTACTGTGTACTGCTGTTCAATGCTGTGTGCTACTGTGTACTGCTGTGCGACACTGTGTACTGCAACTTACCGCTCTCATTCGCCGGCCTGAAGTGAGTAGCTTTCATAGGACTGCCATTCGAACCATCGAAGGATGATTTCCATGGCCGGGCCGGCCGCATGCGTGAAGTGGCTGCTGTCGTTGTGAAGGGAACTGGTGCGCTAGCTTTCCCAATGATGCGAGGGGTGTGCGAACTGCGCGGGGAGCTGATGCCCGATGGGTGGCGTTCCTGCGATGCAGTGCTGATGGAAGGGAAGCGGGCGTTGAAGCTGCTGATGGTGGCGAAGTGCTGCGAGGGGGTGGGTGGGTGGGTGGGGAGGGGATGAGTGGGTGTGGGTAGGGGTTGGGAGAGCGAGGGGTGTGCGAGCTGTGCGGGGAGCTGATGCCCAAGATGGCGCTCCTGCTATGCAGCGCTGATGGAAGCAAAGCGGGCGTTGAAGCTGCTGATAGTGGCGGAGTGCTGCGAGGGTGTGTGTGTGTTGGGGGGGGGGGGGGGGGGGGGGGGGGGGCATCCAACCTTTCACCAGTCCATCATTCCTTCCATCCATCCAACCTTTCACCCATCCATCGACCCACCCATCCACCGACCCACCCATCCACCGACCCACCCACCAATCCATCCAACCTTTCAACCATCCATCGACCCACCCACCCATCCATCCATCGACCCATCTGCTTCATGTCTGCTGCTAGGACCACATCCATCAACACCATACCAACACCAACACACCAATACCAATACCGACACACCAATAAAAACACACCAAAACCAAAACTGACAGACCGATACCAACACCCACACCAAAACCGAAAGGCAGCTACTGCTCACCTGCTTCATGTCTGCTGCTAGGACCATACCAATGCCTTGCGACTGCCCTTCCTTCCCTCGCTCCCTCCCTTCATCTACCAATCAATTCATCCACCCACCCATCAATCTACCCATCCATCCATCCATCCATCAACACAACACCATCACCAACACCCACACCAAAACCGAAAGGCAGCTACGGCTCACCTGTTTCATGTCGGTTGCCAGGACCATATGAATGACTTGCAACCGCCCTTCCTTCCCTCGCTCCCTCCATCCATCTACCAATCCATCCATCCATCCATCCATCAACACAACACCAACACTGACACACCAATACCAAAACCGACAGACCAATACCAACACACACACCAAAACCAAAAGGCAGATGCTGGTTACCTGCTTCATGTTTGTTGCCAATGTGGCTACCCCTGTCCTGTAAGATACATCCAAACACATACATGCTGCTACCCCTGGACTATACAATACATACATTCACATACATGCTGGTTACCTGCTTCGTGTCCGTGGCCAGGACCATATCAATGACTTGCGACCGCCCTTCCTTTCCTCCCTCCCTCCCTCCATCTACCTAGCAATCCATCCACCCACCCATCCATCTACCCATCCACCCTTCCAACCATCCATCCAGATATCCATCAACACCATACCAACACCAACACACCAATACCAATACCGACACACCAATAACAACACACCAAAACCAAATCTGGCAGACCAATACCAACACCCACACCAAAACCGAAAGGCAGCTGCTGCTCACCTGCTTCATGTCTGCTGCTAGGACCATACCAATGCCTTGCGACTGCCCTTCCTTCCCTCGCTCCCTCCCTCCATCTACCAATCAATTCACCCACCCACCCATCCATCTACCCATCCATCCATCCATCCATCCATCCATCCATCAACACAACACCATCACCAACACCCACACCAAAACCGAAAGGCAGCTACGGCTCACCTGTTTCATGTCTGTTGCCAGGACCATATCAATGACTTGCGACCGCAGAGATTCGCGCAACTGCGGAGCAAGAAGGCAAGAGGGGGTGGTGTGTGTGATGGTGTGTGTGTGTGGTGGGTGGTTAGGGTGTGGTGAGTGGGGTGGGTTTGCGCAACTGCAGAGGGGGAAGGCAAGAGGGGGTGGTGGTGGGTGGTGGTTGGTGGTCGTGGGTGGGTTAGGGTGGTGGGGGGTGGTAGGGGAGGGGGGTTGACGCTGGGGTGGGTTTGCGCAACGTCGCGGAGGAGCAAGGCAAGAGGGGGGTGGTGGTGGTTGGTTTGTGGTGGGTGGGTTAGGGTAGGTGGGGGGTTAGGGGGTAGGGAGGGGGTTGAGCGGGGGTGGGTTTGAGAAAAACTGGGAGGGAGAAAGAAAGAGGGGGGGGCGTGGTGGTGGTGGTGGTGGTGGGTGCGGTTAGGGTGGTGGGGGGGGGGTGAGGGAGGGGGTGAGTTTGGGGTGGGGGTTTGAGCAACGCGGAGGGAGAACGCAAGAGGGGTGGTGGTGGTGTCTGTTGGTGGTGGTGGTGGCCGTAGGGTTGGTGGGGGGTAGGGAGGGGTGAGTGGGGTGGGTTTGACGCCAAATGCGGAGGGAGAAGCAAGAGGGGGTGGTGGTGGTGGTGGTGGTGGGGGGTTAGGGTGGTGGGGGGTAGGGAGGGGGTGAAGCTGGGGTGGGTGTGGGGTTTGCGCAAAACGGAGGAGGAGAATGCAATGGAGGGGGGTGGTGGGTGGGTGGTGGTGGGGGTTAGGGTGGTGGGGGGTAGGGAGGGGGTTGAGCGGGGGTGGGTGGGTTGCCGCAACTGCGGAGGGAGAGAACGCAATGAGGGGTGGTTGGTGGTGGTGGTGGTGGGTGGGTGGGTTAGGGTGGTTGTGGGGGTAGGGAGGGGGGTGAGTTTTGTGGGTGTGAGTTGGGGTGGGTTTGCGCAACTGCGGAGGGAGAACGCCAAGAGGGGGTGGTGGGTGGTGGGTGGTGGCTGGTGGGGGGGGGGTTAGGGTGGTGGGGGGTATGGGGGTAGGGGTGAGGGAGGGGGTGAGATGGGGTGGGGGGTTTGCGCAACTGCGGAGGGAGAAGGAAAGAGGGGGTGGTGGGTGTGGTGGGTGGTGGTTGGTGGGTGGGTTAGGGTGGTGGGGGGTAGGGGTGAGGGGGTTCAGATGGGGTGGTTTGACGCAACTGCTGATGGAGAAGGCAAGAGGGGGTGGTGGTGGTGGTGGTTGGTGGGTGGGTTAGGGTGGTGGGGGGGGGTAGGGAGGGGGTGCGTGGGGGTGGGTTGCGCAAACGGCGGAGGAGAAGGCACGAGGGCTCGGGTTGTGGTTGTGCGTTGTGGTGGGTTGTGGTGTGGTGGTGGTGGGTGGGTGGTGGGTAGGGAGGGAGGGGGTGCGTGGGGTGGTTTTGCGCAACATTCGGAGGGACAAGGCAAAGGGGGTGGGGTGGTGGTGGTGGGGGCTGGTGGTATGTGTGTGGTGGGTGGTCGTGGTGGGTGGTTAGGGTGGGTGAGTGGGGTGGGTTTGCGAAACTGCGGAGGGAACAAGGCAAGAGGGGGTGGTGGGTGTGTGGTGGTGTGTGTGTGTGGTGTGTGGTGGTGGTGGGTGGGTGGTTAGGGTGGGGTGAGTGGGGTGGGTTTGCGCAACTGCGGAGGGAGAAGGCAAGAGTGGGGTGGGGTGGGTGTGTTGGTGGTGTTGTGTGTGTGTGGTGTGTGGGTGTGGTGTGGTGTGGTGGGTGGTTAGGGTGGGTGAGTGGGGTGGGTTTGCGCAACTGCGGAGGGAGAAGGCAAGAGGGGGTGGGGTGGGGTTTTGTGGTTTGTGTGTGGTGTGGTGTGTGGTGGGTGGTTAGGGTGGGTGAGTGGGGTGGGTTTGCGCAACTGCGGAGGGAGAAAGCAAAAGAGGGGGGTGGGGGGGTGGGGTGGTGGTGGGTGGGTTAGGGTGGTGGGGGGTAGGGAGGGGTTGAGCTGGGTGGGTGTGAGCAACTGCGGAGGTGAGAACGCAAGAGGGGGCGGGGTGGTGGTTGGTGGATGGTGGTGGGGGTTGGGGGGGTTAGGGTGGTGGGGGGTAAGGAGGGGTTGAGTGTGGGGTGGGTTTTGCGCAACTGGCGGAGGGAGAATGCATAGAGGGGGGGTGGGGGGGTGGTGGTGGTGGGGGGGTTAGGGGTCTTTTCTTTTTTTTTTTTTCTTTCTTTTTCGTGGGGGGTAGGGATGGGGGTAGAGGGGGGGTGGCTGGGGTGGGTTTGCGCAACTGCGGAGGGAGAACGCAAGAGGGGTGGGGGTGGTGGCGGTGGGTCGGTGGGGGGTGGGGTGGGGGAGGGGGTGGGGCGGTGGTAGGGATGGGGGTGAGGCGGGGGGGGTTTTGCGCAACTGCGGAGGGAGAGAACGCAAGAAGAGGGGTGGGTGTTGGTGGTGGTGGTGGTGGTGGGGTTGGGTTAGGGTGGTGGGGGTAGTGAGGGGGTGAGCTGGGGTGGGTTTGCCGCAACTGCGGAGGGAGACGCAAGAGGGTGTGTTGTGGTGTTGGTGGTGGGTGGGTTAGGGTGGTGGGGGGTAGGGAGGGGGTGAGCTGGGGTGGGTTTGCGCCAACTGCGGAGCGGAGAAGGCAAGAGGGGGTGGTGGTGGTGGTGGTGGTGGTGCGTGGGTGGGTTAGGGTTGGTGGGGGGTAGGGAGGGGTTTCAGCTGGGGTGGTTTGACGCAACTGCGGATGGGAGAAGGCAAGAGGAGAGGTGGTGGTGGTGGTGGTTGTGGGTGGGTGGGTTAGGGTGGTGGGGGGTAGGGAGGGGGGTGAGCAGCTGGGGTGGGTTTTGCGCAACTGCGGAGGGCAGAGAAGGCAAGAGGGGTGGTGGTGGTGGTGGTGGTGGTGGGTGGTTTTTTTTTGGGGGTGGTGGGGGGTAGGGAGGGGGTGAGCTGGGGTGGGTTTGCGCAACTGCGGAGGGAGAAGGCAAGAGGGGGTGGTGGTGGTGGTGGTGGTGGGTGGGTTAGGGTGGTGGGGGGTAGGGAGGGGGTGAGTTGGGGTGGGTTTGCGCAACTGCGGAGGGAGAAGGCAAGAGGGGGTTGTCGTTGTGGTGGTTGTGGTGGTGGTGGTGGGTGGTGGGTAGGGAGGGAGGGGGTGCGTTGGGGTGGGTTTGCGCAACTGCGGAGGGACAAGGCAAGAGGGGGTGGTGGTGGTGGTGGTGGTGTGCGTGTGTGGTGGGTGGTCGTGGTGGGTGGTTAGGGTGGGTGAGTGGTGTGGGTTTGCGCAACTGCGGAGGGACAAGGCAAGAGGGGGTGGTGTGTGTGGTGGTGTGTGTGTGTGTGGTGTGTGTGTGTGGTGTGTGGTTAGGGTGGGGTGAGTGGGGGGGTTTGCGCAACTGCGGAGGGAGAAGGCAAGAGGGGTGGGGGGTGTTGTGGTGGTGGTGGTGTGTGTGTGTGGTGTGTGTGTGTGTGGTGTGTGGTTAGGGTGTGGTGAGTGGGGTGGGTTTGCGCAACTGCGGAGGGAGAAGGCAAGAGGGGGTGGTGGTTGTGGTGGTGGTGGTGGTGGGTGGGTGGGAGGGTTAGGGTGGTAGGGGAGGGGGTCGAGTTGGGGTGGGTTCGCACAACTGCGGAGGGCAAGGCAACAGGGGTTGGGGTGTGTGGTGGTGGTGGTGATGGTGGTGGTGGTGGTGGGAGAGTGGGTGGGTTAGGGTGTGGTGGGTGGTTAGGGTGGGTGAGTGGGGTGGGTTTGCGCAACTGCTGAGGGGACAAGGCAAGGGGGGGTGGTGTGTGTGGTGGAGGTGTGTGTGTGTGGTGTGTGTGTGTGGTGGATGGTTAGGGTGGGGTGAGTGGGATGGGTTTGCGCAACTGCGGAGGGAGAAGGCAAGAGGGGGTGGTGGTTGTGGTGGTGGTGGTGGTGGGTGGGGGGTAGGGAGGGGGTGAGTTGGGGTGGGTTCGCGCAACTGCGGAGGGACAAGGCAATAGGGGGGGGGGGGGGGGGGGGCGTGGGTGGTGGGTGGTCGTGGTGGGTGGTTAGGGGGGGTGAGTGGGGTGGGTTTGCGCAACTGCGGAGGGACAAGGCAAGAGGGGGTGGGGTGAGTGGTGGTGGTGGGGTGTGTGGCGTGTGGGTGTGTGTGTGGTTAGGGTGGGGTGAGTGGGGTGGGTTTGCGCAACTGGGGAGGGACAAGGCAAGGGGGGGTGGGGTGGGTGTTGGTGGTGTGGGTGTGGTGTGTTGGTGTGGTGGGTGGTTAGGGTGGAGTGAGTGGGGTGGGTTTGCGCAACTGCGGAGGGACAAGGCAAGAGGGGGTGGTGGTGGTGGTGGTGGTGGTTGGGTTAGGGTGGTGGGGGGTAGGGAGGGGGTGAGTTGGGGTGGGTTCGCGCAACTGTGGAGGGACAAGAGGGGGTGGGTGTGTGTTGGTGTGTGTTGGTGGTGTGTGTGTGGTGTGTGTGGGGGGGGTGGGGTGGGGTGGGGTTAGGGGCTAGGGGTGGGGGGTGGGGTGGGGTGGGGGTAGGGGGGGTTAGGGTGGGGAATGGGGTGGGGGGTCCTGGTGGTTGATGTATTTTAGTGAGGAGTAACAAGGCAAGAGAGGGTGTGGTGGGGGTGTAAGGGTGTAGGGATAGGGGGGAAATGATGGGTGGTGGGTGGGGGATGGGGTGGGGGGTCATGACATCATGGTGGTTGGTGTATGCTAGTGCAAAGGAACAAGGCATGCAGTGGGTGGGGTGGTGGGGGGGCTAGGGGTGGTGGGTGGGTGGGTGGGTGGGTAGGGTGATGTGGTGTGTGGGGGGTTAGAGTGGGGTGGTGGGTGGTGTGGTTAGGGTGGGGTAGGGGGTCCCTACCCCTCAACCCGTCCTTCCTTCCCCCTCACACTCCCCCCCCCCCCCCTACCCACTTGAACCCCCACCCCACCCCACCATCAGAGGCACCTTAAGATTGCCACCCCCCTTACCCCCCTCTCTCCCCCCCCCAAAAAATATTGAACCCCCACCCACCTTCTGAGGCGCCTTCTCCATAAAGTCCAGGTTCTTTTGCTTCAGCAGGGCAAAAGCTGCTGCCTCATGGTGGTTCAAGGTTCCCCACTGCCCCTCCCACTTGAACCCTCACCCACCTTCTGAGGCGCCTTCTCCATAAAGTTCAGGTTCTTTTGCTTCAGCAGGGCGAAAGCTGCTGCTGCATGGTGGTTCTCCATGGGCGAAATGTCATTGTAAAGCAGCGCGAGGGAATCCTCGCGCTGTATGAGGAACGCATTGTTGACTCCCCGATGCTCGTAGTCGTGTATGATGGCGGTGAAGTATGCCTTGAGTAGGCTGATAGAGCGGGAGAGTTGATTGGGGTAGGCGCTGGCGGGGGCGGCGGTGTTGGAGCCCTTGGAGGGCGTGGGGGTAGGGACTTGGCTGCTGCTGGCAGTGGTGGGGGGGGGTTGGTGGTGCTGCTGCTGGCTTGGAAGGCAGGGGGCGCGGGCGGGGAGCCTCGGGGGAGAGTTGCTAATGTTCCCCATGATCATGTTTTCGAATCTGCGAGGCAACGGGCGGTGGGAGTTGCAGGGGGGGGGGGGGGGGGGGGAGGGGGGGGGGGGGTTGTTGTTAGTGCAGGGGTGAGGAGAGCTGTGGTGGGGGGGTGAAGGCTGTTAATGCTGGCGTGAAAGGCAGGGGGCACTGGCGGGGAGCCGAGGGGAGAGTTGCTAATGTTGCCCATGATCATGTTTTCGAATCTGTGAGGCAGTGAGTGGTGGGAGGTGCAGGGAGGGGTTTGTTCAGTGGAGGGATGAGGACAGCAGGTGTGGGTGGGGTGGAGTGGAGAGGAAGAACGGGTGGAGTAGGGATGGGGGACGGAGTTGCATGCCTTGGCCACGACCATGTTTTTGAATATGAGGCAGCGAGTGGTGGGAGGTGCATGGAGGGGTTTGTTCAGTGGAGGGATGAGGAGCCAAGGGTGGGGAGAGTAGAGGTGGAGTGGAGAGAAATCAAGGATGGGGGAGTAAGGATGGGGACCATGACAGGGAGTCGGAGTTGCATGCCTGGGCCACGACCATGTCTTTGAATAAGTGAGGCTGCGAGTGGTGGGAGGATCAGGGGGAGGAATTTTTTTATGGAGGGGTAAGGAGAGCAGGGGTGGGTGGGGTGGAGTGGAGAAGAAGAACGGGTGGAGTAGGGATGGGGGACAGAGTTGCATGCCTGGGCCACGACCATGTTTTTGAATATGAGAGGCTGCGAGTGGTGGGAGGATCAGGGTGGGATTTGTTAGTGGAGGGGTGAGGAGAGCAGGGGTGGGTGGGGTGGATCGGAGAAGAAGAACGGGTGGAGTAGGGATAGGGGACGGAGTTGAATGCCTTGGCCATTACCATGTCTTTGAATATGTGAGGCTGCGAGTGGTGGGAGGATCAGGGTGGGATTTGTTAGTGGAGGGGTGAGGAGAGCAGGGGTGGGTGGGGTGGATCGGAGAAGAAGAACGGGTGGAGTAGGGATAGGGGACGGAGTTGAATGCCTTGGCCATGACCATGTCTTTGAATATGTGAGGCTGCGAGTGGTGGGAGGTGGAGGGAGGGGTTTGTTCAGTGGAGGGGTGAGGACAGCAGGGGTGGGTAGGGTGGAGTGGAGAAGAAGAAATAAAAACTTACCTAGGTGACGTTGTGGCGTTTGTGCCGCTGTCATTATGGCCAACATTTACTTGGGAGCTGGTGGATGCCGGCACTGCCTCCACAGCTGGTTACACACCATTGCTAACAACCACAAAGCCACCCACCCAGCACAAAATGAACACAAACAGTGCTCACCTAGATGACATTGTGGCGTTAGCGCCACTGTTATTTCGGCCAACATTTACTTGGAGCTGGTGGATGCTGGCACTGCCTCCACTGCTGGTTGCACACCATCGCTAACACCCACAAAGCCACCCACCCAGCACAAAATATAACAAAAACAGTGGTCCCCTTGCCGACATTGTGGCGTTTGCGTCACTGTTATTCCGGCCAACATTTAATTGGAGCTGGCTGATGCTGGTACTGCCTCCACCGCCCTGCTAAACACCGTGGCTAGCACCATGGCTACACACCATCGCTAACACCCACAAAGCCAATCACCCAGCACAAAATGAACACAACCAGTGCTCAACTAGCCGACATTGTGGCGTTAGCGCCGTTGTTATTTCGGCCAACATTAACTTGGAGCTGGTGGATGCCGGCACTGCCTCCACTGCTGGTTACACACCATCGCCAACAACCACAAAGCCACCCACCCAGCACAAAATGAACACAAACAGTGCTCACCTAGATGACATTGTGGCGTTAGCGCCGCTGTTATTTTGGCCAACATTTAATCGGATCTGGCTGATGTTGGTACTGCCTCCACCGCCCTGCTACACACCGTGGCTAGCACCATGGCTACACACCATCGCTAACACCCACAAAGCCACCCACCCGGCACAAAATATAACAAAAATAGTGATCACCTTGCCGGCATTGTGTTGGAGTTGGTTGATGCTGGTACCGCCTCCACCGCCCTGCTACACACCATGGCTACACACCATTTCGAGCACCCGCAAAGCCACCCACCCAGGCATCCAGCACAAAAAAACAAAACAGTGCTTACCTTGGCGACATTGTGGCGTTAGCGCCACTGTTATTCCGGCCAACATTTAATTGGAGTTGGTTGGTGCTTGTACTGCCTCCACTGCTCTGCTGGTTACACACCATCGATAACACGCCACCGCGAGTGGCGATGACGTGCAGGTTTCGAAGGACGTCAGCTGCATGGGTCCTGCGCATGGTAGGGCGGTGTGGGTGGTAGTGTGTGTGTCAGTGTGTGTGTGTGTGCGTGTGTGTGGTTACACACCATAGATAACAAGAAAAAGAGAGGGGAAATGAAGTGAAGGATTGAAGGAAGAAGATGAATGGTAATGAGGAATGGTAGGGAGGGGTTGGTGTTGGTGGTAGTGGGTTTGTTTGTGTGTGTGTGTGAGTGTGTGTGGTTACACACATAGATACCACGCACAACGAGTGGCGGGATGTGCAGGTTCGGAAAGACGTCAGCTGCCATGGGTCATGCGAATGGGCTAGGGAGGGGTGTGGTGGTAGTGGGTGTGTGGTAAGTGTGTGGGTGTGTGTGCGTTTTGTGTGTGGTTACAAACCATAGTAACAAGAAAAAAGAGTGGCGATGACTGAAGTGTAGAAGGACGTCAGCTGAATGGGTAATGAAAAATGGTGGTGGATGGTGGTGATGACGGTTATGGGCTGTGTTGGTGGTAGGGGGTGGGTGTGTGTGGCGTGGTGGGGGGTTTGTGTGGGTGTATGTGTAGGGTGGGTGAGAGTTCTGTTGGTTACCTAAGCGGAGAAATGTAGGGTAGGGAGCTCGTCATGGCATGGGTCGGCATGGTAGGGTGGTAGTGGGGGGTTTGTGAGTGTGGGTGGGGGGGTGGGTTGGGTGGGGGTGTAGGTGTGTGGGGTGAGGGGTGGGGGGTGGGGTGTCTGTGCGTGCTGGGCGGTGGGGGGGGGACGGGGGGGATGTGAGTGGGGTGGGGGGGGGGGGTGGATGGGTGTGACGGGGGTGGGGGTGGTGAGTGTGGGGGTATGGGGTATGTGAGGGGGGTGGTTGGCGGGTTGGGTGTTATGGAAGTGGGGGTTGGGTGGGGTGGGGGTATGTGTGGGATGGGTGGGGGCGGTGGTGGGGTGTGGGTGTATGTGTGTGAGTGAGTGTGGGTGCTGCGGTGTGGGTGGGTGGTATTGTGTGTGAGTGAGTGTGGGTGGTGGGGTGTGGGTGTAGTGGGTGAGGGTGGGGGTGTGGTGGGGGTTGTGGTGATGTGTGTGAGTATGGGTGGTGGGGTTGGGTGTATGTGTGTGAGTGTGGGTGGTGGGGTTGGGTGTATGTGTGTGAGTGAGTGTGGGTGGTTGGGTGTGGGTGTATGTTTATGTGTATGTGTATGTGTATGTGTGTGTGTGTGTGTTTACACACCATCGGTAACACGCCGCGCGTAGTGGTGACATGCAGGTAGCGAAGCTCGTCAGCTGCATGGGTCCTGCACATGGTGGTGGTGGTGGTGGTGGTGGTGGTGGTCGTGTGTGTGTGTGTGCGGTGTTGGTGGTGGGGAGTGTGGAGAGGGGGGGAGTGTGGATGGGTTTTTTCTCTCTATCTCTCTCTCTCTCTCATTCTCTCTTCTTCTCTATCTTCTCTCTCCAATCCTTTTATCTAGGGGTGACTCTTGATGATTTGAAGCTCGGCAGTTTCAATAGCATCACGGCTACCCCCCTGGACTGCAACCATAATTAGCTGTTAACAAAAAATACTTAAAACAAAATAAATTATAAAACAGAAAAAAAGATCTATGATAGGGCTCCCCCTGATTACATGTTGTGTACGGAACAATACCCAAAATACAAAATAATAATATATAATAATAATTAATAGTAATCATAATATACACGGGGGGGGGGGGGGGGGGGGGGGCGGGGGCAAGAAAAAAGCTGCGTACGCCACCTTCGCTTGGATTAGGAGCCTATCTCTCCCAAACTAAAATAAAATAAAAGTTTTTTTTTGAGGCCAAAATAAAGTGCTACAAAAAGGTGAGGGGTCCTCCAAAGTATTTTAACCAAAGGGCCAAATTCTTAAATTCGCGATAAATCACGTTTTTGGGTAACCCCAGAAAGAGTAAGAGTAACTGAAAATGGGCTCTTTAAAAGATCTTTCGAATGCCCCCATTTAGGGGGGGGTAGGGTGAGGAATTGGGTTTTAGGGGGGTGGGGGTGGGGGTGGGGGGGGGGGTAAAAAAACTTTTAGCCAACTTTATTTTCCCCCTCTTTTTGTATGAAACGTCCACAATTCCAACTCCCATCTGAATCGGACACCATATCGAAGGTGCGGTCCAAAATCTGTCTTTCTGCCCCCCCCCTGATAATACATACAGAGACAAATAATGAAATGTGATGCATAATAAGAACAAAAGAGATTGTCTGGCTAGGTCATCCTTTGATTAACTGTTGAGATAGGGACATATACAAAATGATAATAAAAACGAATGATAACTAATTATAATAACACGAACAGCAGTAATAACAGACATTACACATGATAATAATAATTGAGGTAGGGACCAATAATAACATGATAAAATAATAATAACAAGAACAGCATGTACGACTAGGCTCTCCCTGATCACCTGTTGTGATAAGGACATATACAAAATAATAATACGAATGACAATCAACAATAATAATAATCATAATAATAACAAGAACAGCAAGTACGACTAGGCTCTCCCTGATCACCTGTTGTGATAAGGACATATACAAAATAAATAATGAACAATAACAAATATTAAATAATACTACGAATGATTAAAAAAAAGTCCGTATGAATAGTGTCTCCCTGATTACCTGTTGTGATAGGGATGAATACAAAATAATTATCATACCATAAATAAAATAAAATAATTATACGAATGATAATAAATAATAATAACAAAAACAGCAGTAATAACAAACATTGCACATGATAATAAATAATAGTAACAAGAAATGTATGAATAGGGTTCAGGATTTACTGTGTGATGCGGACCAATATTAATAAATATAAAATACTACATAACTAATAACAAGGAACGCTGTTGATTGATTGATTCTCCCTGATTATCGGATGTGATGAGGACCAATTATAATAAAAATGATTACAATATAATAACAAGAACAGCATGTGCGACTAGGGTCACCCTGTTACCTGTTGTGCTTAAAGGACCAATACAAAATAAATAATAAACAATACAAATTATTAAATAATAATGATAATAATAATAATAATAATAATAATAATAATATGAATCATAAAAAAGCATGTTTGGCTAGGGTCTCCCTGATCACCTGTTGTGCTAAGGACCAATACAAAATAAATAATAAACCATAAAAATAATAAATAATAATAATAATAATAATGATAATAATAATAATAATAATAATAATAATAATAATAATAATAATAATACGGATAATAAAAAAGCATGTACGACTAGAGTCACCCTGATTACCTGTTGTGATAGGGATTAGGCGCGTAGTTGTTCTCTACATGGATCAGGAAGCTGCGTATGGGGTGGGCGGTGGATGATCTAAGAGCAGGTTGGGTTGGGTTGGGATTGGTAGGGCTGGGTTGGGATTGGTAGGGAGGGTTGGGTGTGTGGGTCTGGGTGGGTTGGGGTGGGTTGGGTTGGAGTGGGATTTGGGCTGGTAGGGCTGGGTTGGGATTGGTAGGGTTGGGTGGGTTGGGTTGGGTGGGGGGGGTTGGGTTGTGTGGGTTGGGTTGGTTGGGTGGGTTGGGTGGGTTGGTTGGGTTGGGCTTGGTAGGGCTGTGTGGGTGGGTTGGGTTGTGTTGGGTTGGGGTTGGGTTGGGTGGGTCTGGGTTGGGTTGGTGTAGGGCGGGTTGGGTTGGGTTGGGAGGGGTGGGTTGGGTTGGATTGGGTTGGGTTGGGTTGGGTTGGGTGGGCTTGGTAGGGCTGGGTGGGTTGGGTTGGGTTGGGTTGGGACTGGGTTGGGTTGGTTGGGTTGGGTGGGTTAGGGTTGGGTGGGTTGGGTGGGCTGGTTAGGGCCTGTGTTGGGTTGGGTCGGGTTGGGTGGGTTGGGTTGGGTTGGGTGGTTGGGTGGGTTGGGATTGGTAGGGCTGGTTGGGTTGTTGGTTGGGTTGGGTTGGGTGGGTCGGGTTGGGTGGGGTTGGGTTGGGTGGGTGGGGTTGGGTTGTGTGGTGTGGGTTGGGTTTGGTTGGGTTGGGCTTGGTAGGCGGGTTGTGGGTGGGTTTGGTGGGTTGGGTTGGGTTGTGTGGGTTGGGATTGGTAGGGCTGTGGGTTGGTTGGGTTGGGTTGGAAGTTGGGGTGGGTTGGGTTGGGTCTGGTTGGGTTGGGTTGGGTTGGGTTGGATTGGTAGGGATGGGTTGGGTTGGGTTGGGTTGGTGGGGTTGGGTTGGGTTGCGCGTGGGTTGGGTGGGGTTGGTTGGGCTTGGTAGGTCCTGGGTTGGTGGTGTTGGGTTGGGGAGTTGAGGTGTTGTGTTGTGTTGTGTTGGGTTGGGTTTGGTTGGATTGGAGGGCTGGGGTTGGGTTGGGTTGGGGGGTTGGGTTGGGTTGGGTGGGTTGGGTTGGGTTGGGTTGGGTTGGGTGGTTAGTAGGCGGTTGGGTTGGGTGGTTTGGGTTGGGTTGGGAAGGGTGAGGTTGGGTTGGGATGGGTTGGGTTTGGTGGGTTGCGGACTTGGTGGGCTGTGTTGGAGTGGGTTGGTTGGTTGGGATTGTGTTGGTGGGTTGGGCTGAGTTGGGTTGGGTTGTGTTGTGTTGGCGTTGGGGGTTGGGTTGGGTTGGGCTGGGTGGGTTGGGTTGGGTGGGTTGGGCTTGGTGGGCTGGGTTGGGTGGTGTTGGGTTGGGTTGGGTTTGGGTTTGGTGGCGTTGGTTTGGGTGGGTTGGGTTGGGTTGGGTTGGTTGGGCTGGGTTGAGGTTGGGTTGGGTTTGGTTGGGATGGATAGGGGCTGGGTTGGGTTGGGTTTGGGTTGGGTTGGGTGGGTGGGTTGGGTTGGGTGGGGGTTGGGCTGGGTGGGTTGGGTTGGGTTGGGTTGGGTTGGGTTGGGTTGGTTGGGTTGGGTTGGGTTGGGCTTGGTAGGGCTGGGTTGGGTTGGGTTGGGTTGGGCTGGGTGGGTTGGGTTGGGTTGGGTTGGGTTGAGTGGGTTGGGCTGGTGTTGGGTTGGGTGTGGGTTGGGTTTTTGGGGTTGAGGTGGGTTGGGTTGGGTTGGGTTTGGGTTGGGTATGTGGGTGGGTTGGGTGGGCGGTGTGGGTTGGGCAACATGCGGGTGGGGGCTGATTTTGCGCGATAGAGGTGCTTAGTTGTCCTCCATATGAACAAGGAATCATCACCACTACCATGACCACCACAACAATCACCACCGCCACCACGACCACCTCCACAATCACCTCAACAGTCTCCACCACCACCACCAGAATCACCTCCAGAATCACGACCACCACCACAATCACCACCACCACCACCACAATAACTACATTCACCTCCACAAACACCACCACAATTACCTCCACAATCAACACCACCACCACCATAATCACCACCACCGCCACAATCACCACCACCACCATCAGAATCACCACCACCACCACCTCCGCAATCACCACATCCTCCTCCACAATCACCACCACCACCACCACCACAATCACCACCACCACCACAATCACCACCACCTCCACAATCACCACCACCACCACAATCACCACCACCACCAGAATCACCTCCACCGCCACAATCACCACCACCACCACAAATACCTTCACAATGACACCACCACCACCACCACCACCATCAACAGCACCACCGCCAGAATCACCACCCCGCACAAATCACCACCACCACACCACCACACATAATACACTCACCACAAAATTACCACAATCAACACCTCCACCACCAGAATCACCACCGCCGCCACAATCACCACCACCTCCACCACCACCACCACCACAATGGTTGGGTTGGGCTTGGTAGGGCTGGGTTGGGCTTGGTAGGGCTGGGTTATGGTTGGGTGGGTTGGGTGGGATTGGGTGGGTGGTTGGGTTGGGATTAGGTAGGGGATGGGTTGGGTTGGGTGGGTTGGGTTGGTTGGGTGGGTTGGGTTGGGTGGGTTGGGCCTTGGTAGGATGGGTTGGCGTTGGTAGGGTGGTGTTGGGTTGGGGTTGGTTGGGTTTGTGTGTGTTGGTTGGGTTGGGTTGGGTTGGGTGGTAGGGCTGGGTTGGGATTGGCGAGGGAGGGGTTGGTGGGTTGGGTTGTGTTGTGTTGTGTTGTGTTGGGTTGGGTTGGGTTGTGTTGGTTTGGTTTGGGTTCGGGTTGGGTTGGGTTGGGCTTGGTAGGGATGGGTTGGGTTGGGTTGGGTTGGGTTGGTTGGGCTGGGTTGTGTTGTTGGCGGGTTTGGGTGTGTTGGGTTGTTTTGGGCTTGGTTAGGGAGTGTGTTGGGTTGGGTTGGGTGGGTTGGGTGGGTTGGGTTGGGTTGGGTTGCGTTGGGTCTGGGCTTGGTAGGGCTGGGTGGGGTTGGGTTGGGGTGGGTTGGGTTGGGTGGGTTGGTTGGGTTGGGTTGGGTTGGGTTGGGTTGGAGGTAGGGTGGGTTGGGTTTGGTTTGGTTTGTGGGTTGGGTGGGTTGGTTGGCTTGTAGGGCTTGGTAGGGCTGGGGTGGGTTCGGGTTGGGTTGGGTTGGGTGGGTTGGGGTGGTTGGGCTGGGTAGGGATGGGTTGGGTTGGGGTTGGGTTGGGTTGGGTGGGTTGGTTGGGTGAGGTTGGTTGGGTTGGGCTTGGTAGGGCTGGGTGGGTTGGGTGGGGTTGGGTTGGGTTGGTTGGGTGGGGTTGGGCTTGTAGGGCTGGGTGGGGGTTGGGTGGGTTGGGTTGGGTTGGGCTGGGTTGGGTTGGGTTGGCTGGGTTGGGTTGGGGTTGGGTTGGGATTGGTCAGGGCGGGTTGGTTGTGTGGGTTGTGTTGGGTTGTTGTGTTGTGTTGTGTTGGGGCTGGTTGGTTGGGTTGGGTTGTGTGGGTTGGGGAGGGGTTTGGGTTGGGTTGGGTTGGGTTGGGTCGGGGATTGGTAGGGATGTGGGTTGAGTGGTGGGTTGGGTTGGGTTGGGTTGGGTGGGGTTGGGTTGGGGTGGGTTGGGTGGGCTGGGTTGGGTGGGGTTGGGTGGGTTGGGTGGGTTGGGTTGGGTTGGGTGGGGTTGGGATTGGTAGGGCCTGGTTGGTTGGTTGGGTCGGCTGGGTTGGTTGGTTGAGGTTGGGTTGGGTGGGTTGGGTTGGGGTTGGGTGGGTGGGATGGGTTGGGTTGGGTTTGGGTGGGTTGGTTGGGTTGGGTTGGGGTTGGGTTGGCTGTGTTGGGTTGGGCAAAATGCGGGGGGATGGATGCGCGATAGAGGTGCTTAGTTTTGTTCCTCCTATGAACAAGGAATCATCCACCACTACCCTGACACACAACAATTCACACCGCCACACGACACACCTCAACAAGACTCAAACAGTCTCCACCACCACCACCAGAATCACTCCAGAATCACGAACACCACCAACAATCCACCACCACCCCCACCACAATAACTACATTCACCTCCACAAACACCACCACAATTACCTCCACAATCAACACCACTCACAACCATAATCACCACCACGCCACACTCACCACCAAACCATCAGAAATCACCACCACCAACACAATCCGCAATCACCACATCCTCCTCCCATCACCACCAACCACCACCACCAAAATCACCCACCACCAAACAATCAAACCCCCCTCCACAATAACCACACACCACAATCACCACCACCACCAGAATCACCTCCACCGCCACAATCACCACCACCACCACAAATACCTTCACAATGACACCACCACCACCACCACCACCATCAACAGCACCACCGCCAGAATCACCACCACCGCCACAATCACCACCACCACCACCACCACCACAATAACTACATTCACCACCAAAATTACCACAATCAAACCTCCACCACAGAATCACCACCGCCGCCCCCCCACAATCACACCACATCCACCACCACCACCACCACATGGTGGGTTGGGATTGGTTAGGGCTGGGTTGGGCTGGTAAGGGCGGGTTGGGTGGGGGTTGGGTTGGGTTGGGTTGGTTGGGTTGTGTTGGGCTGGTAGGGCTGGGTTGGGTTGGGTTGGTTGGGTTGGGTTGGGTGGGTTGGGTTGGGTTGGGTTGGGTTGGGCTGGATTGGTTAGGGGCTCGGTTTTATGGGCTTGGTAGGGTTGTGTTGTGTTGGGTGGGGTTGGGTGTGTTGTGTTGGGTGGGTTGATTGGGTTGGGTTGGGTTGGTAGGGCGGGGTGGGCTTGTAGGGCCTGGTTGGGGTTGGGTTGGATGTGTTGTGTTGTGTTGTGTTGGTTTGGTTTGGGTTGGGTTGGTTGGTTTGGGAGGGTGGGTTGGGTAGGGTTGGGCCTTGGTAGGGGACTGGGTTGGGTTGGGTTGGGTTGGGTTGTTTGGGCTGGGTGGGTTGGGTTGGGCTGGGTCTGTGTTGGGTTGTTGGGCTTGGTAGTGCTGGTGGGTTGGGGTGGGTGGGTTGGGTTGGGTTGGGGTTGGGTGGGTGGGTTGGGGTTGTAGGGCTGGGTGGGTGGGTTGGGTTGGGTTGGTTGGAGTGGTTGGTTGAGGTTGGTGGGGCTTGGTAGGGCTGGGTTGGGTTGGTTGGTTGGTTGGGTTGGGTGGGTTGGGTGGGCTGGTAGGGCTTGTTAGGGCGGGTTGGGTTGGGTTGGGTGGGTTGGGTTGGGTTGGGTTGGGTTGGGTTGGGTATTGGTATGGCTCGGTTGGGTTTGAGTTTGGTTGGGTTGGTTTGGGTTGGTTTGGGTTGGTTGGGTTGGCTGCTGGAGGGGCGGGGTTGGGTTGGGTTGGGTTGGGTTGGGTTTGGGTTGGGGTTGGTGGGCTTGGTAGGGCTGGGTTGGGTTGGGTGGTGGTGGTGGGCGGTTGGGTTGGGTGGGCTGGGTGGGTTGGTTGGGTTGGGATTGGTAGGGTGGGTTGGTTGTGTTGGTTGTGTTGCGGTTATGGTGTTGGGTTGTGTGGGCTGGGTTTGGTTGGGTTGGGTTGGTGGTGGGTTGGGTTGGGTTGGGTTGGGTTGGGTGGGGCTTGGTAGGGTGGTTGAGTTGGGTTGGGTTGGGTTGGGTGGCTTGGGTGGGTTGGGTTGGGTTGTGTTTGGGTGGGGTTGGGTTGGGTTGGGGTTGGGTGGGGCTGGGTTGGGTTGGGTGGGGTTGGGTTGGGTTGGGTTGGGTTGGGTTGGTTGGGTTGGGCTGGTTTTGGGCTGGGTTGGGTTGGGTGGGTTGGGGGGTTGGGTCTGGGTTGGGTTGGGTTGGGTTGGGTTGGGTTGGGTTGGGTTGGGTTGGGTTGGGTTGGGTTGGGTTGGGTTGGGTTGGGTTGGGTTGGGCTGTGTTGGGTTGGGCAACATGCGGGTGGGCTGGATTGCGCGATAGAGGTGCTTAGTTGTCCTCCATATGAACAAGGAATCATCACCACTACCATGACCACCACAACAATCACCACCGCCACCACGACCACCTCCACAATCACCTCAACAGTCTCCACCACCACCACCAGAATCACCTCCAGAATCACGACCACCACCACAATCACCACCACCACCACCACAATAACTACATTACACCTCCACAAACACCACCACAAACACCCCACAACCACCACCACCACACCATAATCACCACCACCGCCACAATCACCACCACCACCATCAGAATCACCACCACCTCCTGCAATCACACCACTCCTCCTCCCACAATCACCACCACCACAACAACACAATCACCACCACCACCACAATCAACCAACACCTCCACAATCACAACCCACCACACACAATCACCACCACCACCACCAAATCACACCACCGCCACAATCATACCACACCAACAAATAACCTTCACAATGACACCCACCACCACACCACCACCTCAACAGAACCACGCCAGAATCACCCACCACCGCCACAATCACCACCACCACCACCACCACCACCACAATAACTACATTCACCACCAAAATTACCACAATCAACACCTCCACCACCAGAATCACCACCGCCGCCACAATCACCACCACCACCACCACCACCACCACCACCACCACCACCACAATAACTACATTCACCACCATAATCACCACCAAAATTACCACAATCAACACCACCACCACCAGACAGATCACAAACCACCGCCACAATCACCACCACCACCACAATAACTACATTCACCACCATAATCACCACCAAAATTACCTCAATCACCACCACCACCACCACAACCACAATAACTACATTCACCACCATAATCACCACAACATTTACCACAATCAACACCACCGCCACAATCAACACCACCACAATCACCACCACCACCACCACAATAACTACATTCACCACCATAATCACCACAACAATTACCACAATCACCACCGCCGCCACAATCAACACCACCACCACCAAAATTACCACCACCGCCACAATCACCACCACCACCATAATGACCACCACAATTACCACAATCAACACCACCACCACCACTGCCACAATCAACACTGCCGCCACAATCAGCACCAGCACGGCAATTAACACCACCGCCAAAATGAACATCACCACTAGGGCAAAGATGTCAAACTACCACTGGACTATATGCAACAAGACCATCCCCACCACCGCCACAATCACCACCACCACCACCACAATGAATACCTCCACCAGTACAATCACCGCCACCACTACAATCACCACCACCACCACCACCATCACTTGCTTAGCAAGTTTCTCCATGGTAAATCCGATTGCCGAGGCCACTCCAAGTCTCTGGATGAGCGCGAAGCCTACATGCACAAGCACAGTCATGAGCGACAAAGCAGCAGCACCACCTCCACCCTCACCACCGCAACCTCCACTCACTTCGCAAGTCTCCACCGCCAAAATCACCACCACCACCACTCACGTTGCAAGTTTCTCCGTGTTAAGCCCGATTGCGGAGGCCACTCCCAGTCTCTGGATGAGCGCAAAGCCCAGGAATGTACAAGCACAGTCATGAGCGACAAAGCAATTAGCACCACCTCCACCCTCACCACCGCAACCTCCACTCACTTCGCAAGTCTCCACCGCCAAAATCACCACCACCACCACTTACGTTGCAAGTTTCTCCATGTTAAGCCGGATTGCGGAGGCCACTCCCAGTCTCTGGATGAGCGCAAAGCCCAGGAATGTACAAGCACAGTCATGAGCGACAAAGCAATTAGCAACAACTCCACCCTCACCACCGCAACCTCCACTCACTTTGCAAGTCTCCACCGCCAAAATCACCACCACCACTACTCACTTTGCAAGTTTCTCCATGTTAAGCCCGATTGCGGAGGCCACTCCCAGTCTGTGGATGAGCGCAAAGCCCAGGAAAGACAGCGGACGACCGTTGCTGACCCTCTCCAGGGCAAAGATGTCAAACTGCCACTCGTCGACATGGGACATGACCTTCGCCATCTCTTCAGAGGGGCTGGCGCAGAGCTTGGGAAGAGCCTTGGCAGCGCGTTGCCAATTAACGACAGATGGCAGGGTTAGAAAACCTTGGCCTTTGGGCAAGGGCGAGGATAGGTCTTTGGGAACAAAGTCTGGGCAAGATGGGGAGGAGGGGAAGGGTTGTTTTGGTTTGATTTGTTTTGTTTTGCTTGTGTCTGTCTCTCGGCAGGGGCTGGCGCAGAGAGTGGGACGAGCATTGGAAGCGCAGTGCCAGTTAACAGCAGATGAAAGGGGAAGAAGACCTTGGCCTTTGGGCAAGGGCGAGGAAAGGCCCTTGGGCATTGTGTGTGAGGAAGATGGGGAGGGGGGGAAGGATTGTTTTGGTTTGATTTTGCTTGTTTTGTGTCCATCTCCCAGCAGGGGTAGGCGCAGAGCATGGGAAGAGCTTTGGAAGCACGGGGCCAGTTAACAGCAGATGAAAGTGGAGGAGGACTTTGGCCTTTGGGCAAGGGCGAGGATAGGTCCTTGGGAACAGAGTCTGGGGAAGATGGGGAGGAGGGGAAGGGTTATTTTGGTTTGATTTTGCTTGTTTTGTATCTGTCTTCCGGCAGGGGCTGGCGCAGAGTGTGGGGAGAGCTTTGGAAGCGCGTTGCCAGTTAAGGCAGATATCAGGGGCAGAAGACCTTGGCCTTTGGGCAAGGGCGGGGATAGGTGGGAAGAGATGGGAAGAGCTACCTCCCTTGTCGTGTCATGCAGTCCTTGCTGCCTCTGGCCCTCACCAAGCATGCCACGCCTGCTACACACGTACTTGGGTTTTGTTGCAATCTCCCAGTAGGGGCATACACAAGCATGTGACAAGAGCTACCTACCATGATTTGCTTCGCTGTCCTTGCTGCCCCTGGCCCTAACCATGGCAGCCTGCATGATACAAAAGGCCTGCCGTGGCTGGGGCCTGGCATACACACGCATCTTGGTTTTGTTGCAATCTCCTAGTAGGCGCATATACACACATGTAGGAAGAGCTACCTACCTTGCTGGAGGCCCGTGGCTGGGGCTTGGCATACAAACGCATGCGGTAAGAGCTACCTACCTTGCTGGAGGCCCGTGGCTGGGGCTTGGCATACAAACGCATGCGGTAATAGCTACCTACCTTGCTGGAGGCCCGTGGCTGGGGCTTGGCATACAAACGCATGCGGTAATAGCTACCTACCTTGCTGGAGGCCCGTGGCTGGGGCTTGGCATACAAACGCATGCGGTAATAGCTACCTACATTGCTGGAGGCCCGTGGCTGGGGCTTGGCATACAACGCATGTGGTAAGAGCTACCTACCTTGCTGGAGGCCCGTTGGGCTGGGGGCTTGGCATAACAAACGCATGCGGTAAGAGCTTACCCTACCTTGCTGGAGGCCCGTGGCTGGGGCTTGGCATACAAACGCATGTGGTAATAGCTACTTACCTTGCTGGAGGCCCGTGGCTGGGGCTTGGCATACAAACGCATGCGGTAAGAGCTACCTACCTTGCTGGAGGCCCGTGGCTGGGGCTTGGCATACAAACGCATGCGGTAATAGCTACCTACCTTGCTGGAGGCCCGTGGCTGGGGCTTGGCATACAAACGCATGTGGTAATAGCATATACACACATGTAGGAAGAGCTACCTACATGGACCTGCTTGGCTATCCTCGCTGCCCCTGGCCCTAACCATGGTAGCCTGCATGATACTGGACGCCTGCCGTGGCTGGGGCCTGGCATACACACGCATTTAGGTTTTGTTACAATCTCCCGGCAGGCGCTGTCGCAGAGTGTGTGGGAAGAGCTACCTACCTTGACCTGCCTCGCTGTCCTCGCTGCCCCTGGCCATCACCAAGGCAGCCTGCATGATACTGGACGCCTGCCGTGGCTGGGGCCTGGCATACACACGCATTTTGGTTTTGTTACAATCTCCCGGCAGGCGCTGTCGCAGAGTGTGTGGGAAGAGCTACCTACCTTGACCTGCCTCGCTGTCCTTGCTGCCCCTGGCCATCACCAAGGCAGCCTGCATGATACTGGACGCCTGCCGTGGCTGGGGCCTGGCATACACACGCATTTTGGTTTTGTTACAATCTCCCGGCAGGCGCTGTCGCAGAGTGTGTGGGAAGAGCTACCTACCTTGACCTGCCTCGCTGTCCTCGCTGCCCCTGGCCATCACCAAGGCAGCCTGCATGATACTGGACGCCTCCCGTGGCTGGGGCTTGGCATACAAACGCATGTTGGATTCTGTCATATCCTTAGTAATGCTCCTCCTCATATCCAGCCTGGCCTTGTGATCGCAGAGATCTTTGAAATGCCCACCGCTGCTGTATGCATCGACAAGCGGGCCCAACGGGCGGGCACCGTGCCGACTGGTAGGCAGATGTAGGGAGCGGCCTAAATAGTCGGCCAGGATGGGAGCCCTAGGGGGATGGACATTAGTGGGCGCTGAGGTGCCTGCATGTGGGGGTGGGGGGGGAGGGGTTGGTTGGGGTTGGTTGCGGATGGTAGGGGTAGGTAGGGGTAGGTAGGGGTAGATGGGGGTTGGCGCTGAGGTGTCCACATCTGCATGGATGTGTGTGGGGGGGGTGGGTGGGGATGGGGGTGGGGGGGGTAGGGGATAGTTGGGGTTGGTTGGGGAAGGTAGGGGTAGGTAGGGGATGGCGCTGAGGAGGCACAATGGGCAGGCACCGTGCCGGCTGGTTGGCAGATGGAGGGAGCGGCCTAAATAGTCGGCCAGGACAAGAGCGCTCGGGGGGATGGACATTAGTGGACGCTGAGTTGCCCACTTCTACATGGGGGTGTAAGGGGGGGTACTGGGTTAGTTGGGGTTCTGGTAGGGGACGGTAGGGGATGGCGCTGAGGTGTTGGGGTGCCCACATTGCACGGGGGTGTTGGGGGAGTTGGGGGGGGGTGGGGGGGGGGGGGGGGGGGGGTAGGGTGTTGGGGTGGTTGGGGTAGGTAGGGGTTGGTGATGAGGTGCCCACATATGCACGGGGGTGTTGGAGTGGTGGGGTGTTGGGGGGGGGGGAGGGGGGAGGTTGGGGTGGTTGGGAGGGAAGGTAGGGGTGGGAGGGGTTAGTTGGGGTTGGGTAGGGGTAGGTAGGGTTTGGTGATGAGGGCCACACTGTAGGGGTGTTGGGGAGTGTTGGGGGGTGGGGGTGTGGGGGGTAGTTGGGGGGGGGGGGGCGGGAGGGAGGTAGGGCGGGGGGAGGGAAGGGGGTAGTTGGGGTTGTTGGGGTATTAGGGGTTGGTGATGAGGTCACACAGCTGCACGGGGGTGTTGAGGTGTTGGGGGGGGGGGTGTTGGGGTGGGGTTATGGCAGGTAGGTG
>JACBWV010000109.1:171159-195833 GCA_013435795.1 Chlamydomonas sp. ICE-L
GGAAGGTTTAGGGCGGGGAAGGGGGGTAGTGGGGTTGGTTGGGGTAGGTAGGGGTTGGTGATGAGGTTGCCCACACTCTGCCACGGGGGTGTTGAGGTGTTGGGGGGGGGGGGGGGGGGGGGGGGTAGTTTGGGGGGGGTAGGGAAGTGGGGGGGGGTAGGGGGTTGGTAGGGGGTTGGGGGTTATAGTTAGGGTTGGGAGGGGTAGGTAGGCGAGGGGTTTGGTGATGGTGCCCACAATATGCATGGGGGTTGTTGGGTGGTTGGGTGGTGGGGGGGGGCGGGGTGTTGGGGGGGGGGGGGTGGTAGTTCGTGGGGGTTGGTTGGGGAGGTAGGGGTGGGTTAGGGGGTAGTTTGGGGTTGGTTAGGGTAGGTAGGGTTGGTGATGAGGTGCGACATCTGCACGGGGGTGTTGGGGGTTTGTTGGGGGGGGGGGGGGGGGGGTGGTTTAGGTGGTATTGGGGGGGGGGGGGGGGGGGGAAGTAGGGGGGGGTGGTTAGGGGTCGGTTGGGGTTGGTAGGGGTAGGTAGGGGTATGGTGATGAGGTGCCCACATCGCATTGGGGTGGTTGGTGTGGGGGTTGGAGGGGGGGATGGTAGGATGGGTAGGGGTAGTTGGGGTTGGTGGGTAGGTAGGGGTTGGTGAATGAGGTGCCACATCTGCAAGGGGGGGTGTTGGGGGGTTGAGGGGGGGAGGGGGTAGTTGGGGTTGGTGGGGAAGTTAGGGGTGTTGGTAGGGTTGGTTCGTTGGGGTTGGTAGGGGTAGTAGGGGTTGGTTGATGAGGTGCCCACATATCAAGGGGGGGTTGAGGTGTTGGGGGGGGGGGGGGGGGGGGGGGGGGTATTGGGAGTGGTTGGTGGTAGTTGGGGGGGGTTAGGGAAGGTAGGGGGGGGGGGGTAGGGGGGAGTTAGGAGTTGGTAGGGGTAGGTAGGGTTTGGTGATGAGGTGCCCACATCTGAATTGGGGGTGGTGTTGGGGTTGTTGGGGTGTTGGGGGGGGGGGGGGGGGGGGGGGGGGGGGTTTTATGGTGGTAGTTGGTTGGGGAGGGGGGGGGGGGAAGTTAGGGGGGGGTAGGGGTTAGTGGGGTGTAGGGGTAGGTAGGGGTTGTGATGAGGTGCCCAATCGCATGGGGTGTTGGGGTGTTGGGGTGTTGGGGGGGGGGAGGTAGGTAGGTGGTAGGGGGTTTCGTTGGGGTGGTTGGGGTTAGGTAGGGGTTGGGGATGAGGTGCCCAACATCTGCAAGGGGTGTTTGGGGTGTTGGGGGGGGAGGGGGTTAGTTGGGGTTGGTGGGGAAGTAGGGTGTGTAGGGTTATGTTGGGGGTGGTAGGGGTGAGGTAGGGGAGGTGCCCACATCTGGCCCACCGGGGGTGTTGGGGAGAGTGTTGGGGGGGTGGGGGGGGTGGGGTGTTGGTTGGGTAGTTGGGGGGGGGGGGGGGGGGGGGAAGGTTTAGGGCGGGGAAGGGTGTTGTAGTTGGGGTTGGTTGGGGTAGGTAGGGGTTGGTGATGAGGTGCCCACATCTGCACGGGGGTGTGAGGTGTTGGGGGGGGGGGGTCGGGGGGGGAGTGGGGGGGGGGGGTGGGGTAGAGGAAGGTGGGGGGGGGGTAGGGGTATTAAGTTAGGGTTGGTAGGGGTAGGTAGGGGTTGGTTGAATGATGAGCGGTGCCACATCTGCATGGGTGTTGGGGTGTTGCGGGTGTGGGGTGTTGGGGTGTTGGGGGGGGGTAGTTAGTGGGGTTGGGCTTAGTTGGGGTTGGTTGGGGAAGGTAGGGGTGGGTTGGTTAGGGGGTGTGAGGTTAGGGTAGTTGGGGTTGGTTAGGTAGGTAGGGGTTGTGTGTGAGAGGTGCCCACATCTGCACGGGGTGTTGGGGTGTTGGGGTGTGGGGGGGGGGGTGGGGGGGGGGGGGGGGGGGGGGGTGGGGGGTGGGGGGGGGGGGGGGGGGGTGGTGGGTGGGGGGTGGGGTGGTGGGGGGTGGCGTTTTAGTTGGGGGGGGGGGGGGGGGGGGGGGGGGAAGGGGGGGGGAGGGGGGAAGGAAGTTAGGGGGGGGAGGGGGTGGGGGTAAGGGTTTAGTTGGGGTTGGTAGGGGTAGGTAGGGGTTGGTGATGAGGTGCCCACATTGCATGGGGGGTGTTGGGTGTTGGGGTTGGGGGGGGGGACGAGTAGGGATGGGTTGGGGTTAGTTGGGGTGGTTGGGGTAGGTAGGGGTTGGTGATGAGGTCTGCCCACATCTGCACGGGGGTGTTGGGGGTTGGGGGGGGGAGGGGGTGGTAGTTGGGGTTGGCTGGGGAAGGTAGGGGTGGGGTAGGGGTTAGTTGGGGTTGGTAGGGGTAGGTAGGGGTTGGTGATGAGGTGCCCACATCTGCACGGGGGTGTTGGGGAGTGTTTGGGGGTGGGGGTGTTGGGGGTAGTTGGGGGGGGGGGGGGGGGAGGGGGAAGGTAGGGCGGGGAAGGGGGTAGTTGGGGTTGGTTGGGGTAGGTAGGGGTTGGTGATGAGGTGCCCACATCTGCACGGGGGTGTTGAGGGTTGTGGGGGGGGGGGGGGGGGGGTGGGGGGTAGTTGGGGGGGGTTAGGGAAGGTAGGGGGGGGGTAGGGGTAGGGGGTAGGTAGGGTTGGTAGGGTAGGTAGGGGTTGGTGATGAGGTGCCCACATCTGCAAGGGGGTGTTAGGGTGTTGGGGTGTTGGGGTGTTGGGGGGGGGGGGGGGGGGGGGGGCGGTAGTTGGGGTTGGTTGGGGAAGGTAGGGGTGGGTAGGGGTTAGTTAGGGTTGGTTGGGGTAGGTAGGGGTTGGTGATGAGGTGCCCACATCTGCACGGGGATGTTGGGGTGTTTGGGGGGGGGGGGGTGGGGGGTTAGTTGGGGTTGGTTGGGGAAGGTAGGGGTGGGTAGGGGTTAGTTGGGGTTGGTTGGGGTAGGTAGGGGTTGGTGATGAGGTGCCGACATCTGCATGGGTGGGGGGGGTTAGGGGTAGGGGTTGGTTGGGAGCGCAAGGGGCTGGACATTAGTGGACGCTGAGGTGCCTACATCTGGGTGTGGGTGTGGGTCGTGGTTACTTGAGGTTGGTAGGGGTAGGCGCTGAGGAGCCTGCTCTGCATGGGGATGGTCTGTGGGGTGGGTGGGTGGATGGGGGGGGGTGGGGGGCCAGGAACGGAACGCTAGGGGGATGGACATTAGTGGACGCTTGAGGTGCCTACATCTAGGGGTGGGGGTGGGTAGTGGGGTAGTGGGTAGATGGGGTTGGTAGGGGTTGCCCGCTTCTGCATGGGGATGTTGGGGGGGGGGGAGGGGGAGGGGTGGTTGGAAGTTAAGGGGCTGGACATTATTGGACACTGAGGTGCCCACTTTGCATGGGGGTGTCGGGGGGTAGGGGGGGGGGGGGGGGGGAAGTTAAGGGGCTGGACATAAGTGGACGCTGAGGTGCCCACTTCTGCATGGGGGGGTGTCAAGGGGGGGGGGGAGGGGGAGGGGTTGGTTGGGGAAGTTAAGGGGCTGGACATAAGTGGACGCTGAGGTGCCCATTTCTGCATGGGGGTTGTCAAGGGGGGAGGGGGGGGGGGAGGGGGTAGGGGTTGGTTGGAAGTTAAGGGGCTGGACATTATTGGACACTGAGGTGCCCACTTCTGCATGGGGGTGTCGGGGGTGTCGGGGGGGGGGGGATAAGGGTTAGTTTGGGTTTGATTGGGGCTTGAGGTGACCACATCTGCATGTGTGTGTGTGTGTGTGTGTGTGTGTGTGTGTGTGTGTGTGGTGGTGGTGGTGGTGGTGGTGGTGTGTGTGGGGGGGGTAGTTGGGGGTAGTTGGGGTTGGTTATCAGCCTACAAATAAAATGAATGTCACTGGTATCTCCAATGGTGCCTAATGATTGGCCTTCAGGGACAGACGGTTTAGACCCTACAGTCCAGTGAAAACAAAACAATGCTACATAAGCTTAACATATAAATACTTGGATTTGGGTATGCTCAGGGTTTGTGAACCAGATGAAGTAAACCTTTTTTTCCCTTCACTATGGGGGTCCCTAATTCAGGACAGATTTTACACAAATGTGGGACGGAGCCAAACGCAGTCAATTTTATTTTTTTGAAAATTGAATTAGGTAGGCCTGTTTTTCACATCTTCCCTTTCAAGTCATTGTCACAGCAGGTTATGGAAAATACTGTGCAGGCAGTACGGGCTGTACAAAGCTAAAAATCACTGAGTATTTGCATGTTTAGGAGTCCCTAATTATGTTACAAGCTGCACAGCCGCAACAGCATCGTTTTGTGTCTTCGTCTTTTCAGCCAAGGGAACGGAATCACTTTTCGAACATTTTGAAATTTCAAATTTCAAATCCCAATTTCAAAACATATTCAGAAAACAAACTTCTTTTCTTTTCTCATCAAACATCCACATCTGAAGTTGGATTTTGATTTGGAAATTTTCCAGGTATAGACCGAACTGGCAGGTGGAACGCTGGCATCGGCCTAAATGGCAGGTGGAATTGCTATTGCAGTTCACTCAGAAGCCAAAGCTGAAGCGTAGCCTCCAACCTTGCGGTAGGGGCTAGATATGCATTTCGTCCCACGGAAACTTGAATTTGTCCCAAAATATTTCGTACATCTCGTACTGCCAACTGTCTACCGGCCCATCGGAACAAAAAATAGCTGCGCGTCTAGCTGAAACACTGATGAGAAACGCTATCTACTCAGAATTCGATTCCGAGCATTTTGGGGTGTGTACGGCTCTGTCCCACACTCTTGTCCCGAATTAGGGCGTTTTGGGGATTAGGCACCATTGGAGATAATCATAAAGATATAAATCATAAAAATATAAACAGTGCACCAAAACATAAGCAGTACAGAGGCAGCGCACTCACCATCGCCACTATCGTTGCGTATATTTTGGCCAGAGTCTGTCAGACACTCTGGGGGGGGTCTGTTGTCCGGGTACAGGGGCGCTGACATGGTTCGCTGGCGGTTCTGGTAGCGTGGCATGGGATTGTCTGGACCCATTCCCTGCACGCAGCGTAACGGTGAATTTGAGTTTGAGGTTGGGCCAGTTGTGTGGGGGAGGAGGGTAAGGGTGGTGGTGGTGGTGGTGGGTGGGTGGGGGGGGGGGGTCTGGGTACAAGTGTGCAGGCAGGCAGCGCTGGTGGTGCTGGTAGCGGGGCATGTCTGGACCAATGCCATGCATGCAGCATAACAGTAGATTTGAGGTTGAGGTTGGGCCAGTTGTGTGTGGGGGGAGGGTAAGGGTGGTGGTGGTGGTGGTGTGTGTGTGTGTGGGGGGGGGGGTGGGGGGGGGTCCGGGTACAAGTGTGCTGGCATGGTTCGCTGGCGGTGCTGGTAGCGTGGCATGGGATTGTCTGGACTAATTCCCTGCACGCAGCATAACGGTGAATTTGAGTTTGAGGTTGGGCCAGTTGTGTGGGGGGGGAGGGTAAGGGTGGTGGTGGTGGTGGTGGTGGTGGTGGGGGGGGGGGGGGGGGTCTGGGTTCAAGTGTGCTGGCATGATCGCTGGCGGTTGCTGGTAGCGTGGCATGGGATTGTATGGACTAAGTCCCTGCAAGCCAGCATAACGGTGAATTTGAGTTTGAGGTTGGGCCAGTTGTGTGTGGGGGAGGGTTAAGGGTGGTGGTGGTGGTGGTGGTGGTGGTGGTGGTGGTGGTGGTGGGGAGGGGGGGGGGGGGGTATGGGTAACAGGGGGTCTGGTACAAGTGTGCTAGCATAGGTCGATGGCGGTTTTTGAGGATAGCGTGGCATGGGATTGTTGGACTCATTACCTGCATGCAGCATCACGGTGAATTTGAGTTTTGAGGGTTTGGGCAAGTTCAGTTGTGTGGGGGGGGAGGGCAAGGGTGGGTGGGTGGGTGGGTGGGAGGGTGGGGGGGGGTCTGGGTACAAGTGTGCTAGCATGGGTCGCTGGCGGTGCTGATAGCGTGGCATGGGATTGTCTGGAGTAATTGCACCTAAACACACACACCTGCAAGCGCTTAGGTGAGCAGTGTTGTCCCAAGGAGCCCCTGAGCACGTCATCACCCGTGGAACGGCAAGGGAACAGTTGAAACCGAGAGGTGCAGTCTGAGTTGCCGCCCGATGGAATAGACATACTCACACCCGTACACCCACCCCCACCCCTACATACACACACATACACATCTAAACACACACCTGCAAGCGTTTGGGTGAGCTGTACTTTCCCAAGGGGCTCCTGAGCACGTCATCTCCGGTGGAGCGGCGAGGGAACAGTTGAAACCCAGAGATGCGGTCTGCGTTGCCGCCCGATGGAATGTTCGAAGGGCTGGATTTTGTGGCCATGGGGGTGGGGTCTTTGAAAAAGGCGGTCAGCTTGGCCTTGATCTTTTTCTGCAGGGTGTGGATGGTGGGTGGGTGGTTGTCGGTGGTGGGTGTCGGTGGGTGCGTGTTGGTGGGTGGGTGTCGGTAGGTGGTTGGATGCCCAAGGGAATGTTCATGCGGCTGGATTTGGTGGCCATGGGGGTGGGGTCTTTGAAAAAAGCAGTTAGCTTGGCCTTGGTCTTTTTATGCAGGGTGTGGATGGTGGGTGGGTGTCGGTGGTTGGTGTCGGTGAGTGGGTGCTGGTGGGTTCATGCGGATGGATTTGGTGGCCATGGGGGGGGGGGGGGGGGGGGGGGGGGGGGGGGGGGTCTTTGAAAAAAGCAGTTAGCTTGGGCCTTGGTCTTTTTTGCAGGGTGTGGGTGGATGTTGGTGGGTGGGTGTTGGTGGGTGCTGGGAAGGTGGGTGGGAGTTGGTGGGTGGCGTAGGTGGTGGATGTTGGTTTGGTTCCCTTTCCTCCTTAGTGCGAGAATGGGGAGAAATGGTGTCCCCACTCCCAACATCACAAACCTAACACCAACCCCCCATCACACCACCTACCAAACCGACACCCCCCCGTTTCTTCTTAGTGGATGAAGGGGGAGAAGTGTGTGCACCAATTCTTAACCCTCTTGCCCCACCTACCCACCTACCAGCCCCAACCACCCACCCACAAACACAAACTTCCACCCACGACCCCAACTTCACCCACAACACCCACTCGGCAGAAGCCCTATGCACCACCATACATGTTGGTTCTTCTAGGGGCAATTGAAGGGGGAGAAGTGTGTGTCCCGTCTTCTAAACCCTCTTGCCCACCCACCCACCTACCCACCCACAACCCCCATAATCCCACAACACCAACTCCACCCCCAAACACCCACAGGCAGAAAGAGCCCCATATACCCACCCATACATTGGTCTTCTTCTTAGTGGAGAAGGGGGAGCCGTGTGTTCCGTCTTCTAACCTCTTGCCCCCACCCACCTACCCACCCACAACCCCATACTCCCACAAACACCAACTCCCACCCCCCAACACCCACCCGGCAGAGCCCAATATACCCACCATAAATTTGGTCTTCTTCTTAGTGGATGAAGGGGGAGAAGTGTGTGCCCCGTCTTCTAAACCCTCTTGCCCACCCACCCACCTACCCACCCACAAACCCCCTAACTCCACAAACACCAACTCCACCCCCACACCCACCGGCAGAGCCAAGATACCCACCATAAATTGGGTTTTTTTTCTTTTAGTGGGGAAGGGGGAGAAGGTGGGTCCGTCTTCTAAACCCTCCTTGCAAACCCCACACACCTACCCACACACAACCACATAATTCCCACACAAACCCAACTTCCTCCCACAAACACCAACTCCCACCCCCCAACACCCACCCAGCAGAGCCCAATAAACTCACCATAAATTTGGTCTTCTTCTTAGTGGATGAAGGGGGAGAAGTGTGTGCACCGACTTCGTCTCCCTCTTGCCCACCCCCCACCTACCCACCCACAACCAACATACTTCGCCACAAAGAACACAAAATTCCTACCAGTGGGCAAACACCAACTCCCACCCCCCAACACCCACTCGACAGAGCCCAATATACCCACCATACATTTGGTCTTCTTCTTAGTAGATGAAGGGGGAGAAGTGTGTGCTCCGACTTCGTCTCCCTCTTGCCCACCCACCCACAACCACCCACCCACGAACACCAACTCCCACCCTCCAATACCCACTCGGCAGAGCCCTATGCACCTAACCCTAAATTGGTTCTTTTAGTGGGTTGAAGGGGGGAAGTGCGTTGTACCAGTTTCTCCCTTGAGCACGATCCCGATCTAGCCCTTGGAAATTGTTAAAGCCGCAAGGGATAAAGGTGTACCCGTCTTGTCCTGGTGGTGTTGAAAACATGTGGTGTTGGTGGTGTTGGTGTTGGTGGTGATGGTGGTGATGGTGTTAATGATGTTGATGGTGGTGGGGTGGGGTGGGGTGGGGTGGGGGTGATCACGTGGGTTCAATGTATCCCTTTGAGCTTGCATCCGATCTAGCCCTGGAAATTGTATGTAAAGGCAGCAAGGGTTAAAGGGTGTACCCGTCTTTCCTGGTGGTGTTGAAAAAATGTGGCGGTGGTGGTGGGTGTGGTGTTGGTGGTGTTGGTGTGTGATGTGTTAATGATGTTGATGGTGGGCCCCCCCCCTGGGTGGTGGGGGCCGGGGGTGATTCACAAGTGTGTCTCAAGTCTCCTCCCTCTTGCGAGCATCTGATCTAGCCCTTGGAAATTGAACCCGAACAAGGATGAAAGGTTTTGATGTCTCTGTCATGTGGGGTGTGGTGGAGGGGGGTGGTGGTGGTAGTGTACAAACATGTGGTCGATGTTGGTGGATGGTGCGGTTGTTGGTGGACTTCTCGTTTGGGGTGTGTTGATGGTGTGGATGGGTTGGTGGTGTTGGTGTGTACTGGTGGTTGTGGTAGTGACGGGTGGCGTGGTGATGGTGTTGGTGGTGGTGTCGATGGTGTGGTGATGTGGTGTTGTTGGTGGTGTTGTGTGATGGTACGGTAAGGTGGTGGTGATGGTGATTGATGGTGTGTGGGTGGCTGTTGGTGGTGTTGGTGTTGATGGTGTTGTTGTTGGTGTTGATGGTGTTGTTGGTGGTGTTGATGGTGTTGGTGTTGGTGTTGTTGTTGTTGTTGTTGGTGGTGGTGATGGTGGTGGTGGTGGTGATGGTGTTGGTGGTGTGGTTGGTGGTGTTGGTGTTGATGGTGTTGTTGGTGGTGTTGTTTATGGTGTTGTGGGTGGTGATGATTGGGGGGTGCCGTTGGTGTGATGGTGTTGTTGGTGGTGTTGATGGTGGTGGTGGTGGTGGTGGTGGTGATGGTGATATTGGTGGTGTTGATAGTGGTGTTGGTGTTTGTGGTGTACATGGTGGTGTTGGTGATGATGGTGGTGGTGTTGATGGTGGTGTTGATGGAGGTGGTGGTGGTGGTGATGGTGTCGTTGATGGTGGTGTTGATGGTGGTGTTGATAGTGTTGATGGTGGTGTTGATGGTGTTGATGGCGTCAATGGTGATGGTGTTGATGGTGTTCTTGATGGTATTGTTGATGGTGTTGTTAATGGTGGTGTTAATGGTGGTGTTGATGGAGTTGTTGATGGTGTTGTTGATGGTGGTATTCATGGTGTTGTTGATGGTGTTGTAGATGGTGTTGTTGATGGTGTTGTTGATGATGTTGTTGATGGTGTTGTTGATGGTGTTGTTGATGGTGGTGTTGATGGTGTTGTTCATGGTGTTGTTGATGGTGTTGTTGATGGTGGTGTTCATGGTGTTGTTGATGGTGTTGTAGATGGTGTTGTTGATGGTGATGTAGATGGTGTTGTAGATGGTGGTGTTGATGGTGGTGTTGATGGCCCAATTGGTGATGGTTGTTGATGGGGTGTGATGGTGTCGTTGATTAGTGGTGTATGGTGTGGGATTCATGGTATGGTGAGGGTGTGTTCGATGGTGTTGTTGATGGTGTTGTTGATGGTGTTGTAGATGGTGTTGTTGATGGTGTTGTTAGATGGTGGTGTTTATGGTGTAGATGGTGTTGTGTATGTGTTGTAGATGGTGTTGTAGATGGTGTTGTAGATGGTCGTGGTCGGTGATGGAAGTGTTGCTGGTGTTGTTGAGGGTGTTGTATGTAGTTGTGTTGTTGATGGTTGTTGTAGTGGTTGTTGTTGTTGATTGGGTTGTGTTGATGGTGTGTGTTGTGGTGGTATTCATGGTGTGTAGCTGGGTTGTAGATGGTGGTGTTGATGGTGGTGTTGATGGCGTCAATGGTGATGGTGTTGATGGTGTTGTTGATGGTGTCGTTGATGGTGGTGTTCATGGTGGTATTCATGGTGTTGTGATTGGTTGGTTTGTGAGATGGTGTGTTAATGGTGGTGTAGATGGATGTTATGTGGTGTTGCTACGATGTGTTGTTTGATGGTGTTGTAGATGGTGATGTTGATGGTGGTGTTGATGGTGGTGTTGATGGTGGTATTCATGGTGTTGTTGATGGTGTTGTTGATGGTGTTGTAGATGGTGTTGTTGATGGTGTTGTAGATGGTGTTGTTGATGGTGGTGTTGATGGTGGTGTTGATGGTGGTATTGATGGTGTTGTAGATGGTATTGTTGATGGTGGTGTTGATGGTGGTGTTGATGGTGGTATTCATGGTGTTGTTGATGGTGTTGTAGATGGTGTTATTGATGGTGTTGTAGATGGTGTTGTTGATGGTGGTATTCATGGTGTTGTTGATGGTGTTGTTGATGGTGTTGTTGATGGTGTTGTTGATGGTGTTGTTGATGGTGTCTTGTTAAGATGTGTTGATGTGTTGATGGGGTAGATGTGTTGTTTAGGTTGTTGTGGATGTACTGTTCATGGTGTTGTTGATGGTGTTGTTGATGGTGTTGAGATGGTGTTGATGGTGCTGTAGATGGCGTTTGCTAGATGGTGGTTGTGGTTGTTGTGTTGGTGTGTTGTGCTGGTGTTGTTTGCTGGAGTGTTGTGGTGTTTGAGCTGGTAGTGGATGGATTTGATCGGTGTTGTATATGGTGTGTGTGTTCTGGTGTTGTTGATGGTTGTTTGTTGATGGTGTTGTTTGATGGTGTTATGATGGTGTTATTGATTGGTGCCGTTGATGGTGTAATGTTGTTGGTGTTGTTGAGGGTGTTGTTGTTGTGTTGGTGTTGGTGTTGAGTGAGGGGGTTGGGGTGGGTGATGAACTGGGTGATCCACAGTTCTGTTTACTCTGCAAAATTAGTTATAGTAACTCTAATGTATCATAAAATGGCGATTATGATAATTATTATCGTAACTAAGAACTTAGTTATTAGGATATAGTATTATGATTATGAGTATTATTATCATTCTTATAGATAATATAAATATTATGTACTAATAATACTAATAAGACTATCAAATTCATCATAATAATAATAATAATGATAATAATAAGAAGAAGAACGCACTCTTTCCATGGAAGTCCTCCATTTGCAGGGCTGGCATTTCTCTGCCTGTTTCTCAGCTATCGCTGGGGTGGGGAGCTGACGGTGGTGTTGATGGTGGCAATGGTCATGGTGGTGGGGTGGGTGATTGGTGGGGTGGTGTGGGGTGATGATGGTTGGTGGTGGGCGGGGTGTTTATTATTTTGATTGATGGTGGTTGCGTATAAAGCATTTATAATAGCAGCTATAAGTACGACCATAATTACCGCTTTACATATCCATTATAATAAGAACGCACTCTTTCCATGGAAGTCCTCCATTTGCAGGGCTGGCATCTCTCGGCTCGATTGCATGGTAGATATTTCTTTGCTTGTCTGTCTGCTACCGCCCGCAAGACTTGGGTTCACACCTGAAACACAAAGGGCATACGTTTGAAAATGCAAACCAAAACATTTGCTGGGCTGGCATTTCTTTGCTCGTTTGTCTGCTACCACCATGTAAGAGCATACATTTGAATACGCATTTTGTAAAATGTTGCTCAGCATTACAATTGCAGGGCTGGCATTTCTCGGGTCATTTGCTGGGCAGGTATTTTTCTGCTCGTTTGTCTGCTAATACCCGCGAGACTTGGGTTCACACCTGACTTAAAATTAAAAGCGCACATTTGAATTTGCATTTTATTACATGTTACTCAACACTCCATTAAATAAAATGTTATGCGATACACTGTACATATAGAACATGACATTTGGAACAGGCATTTGTTACATGTGCTAGCCACAAAATTTGCATGGGAGCATCTTCTGTGTTGATTGTCTGCTTATTCACACAGACTTGGATCGAACTGGGTCACCCACCACCCCCCCCCCCAACCCCACCCACCCACACACACACCTCGGGCTGTGTCTGCCGTCTACGCCCCCCCCACCCCCCACCCCCACCACAACCCCCCCACCCCCCCACCAAATTACACACTCTCACCCACCCTACACCCACCCTGATAACCTTATACCTCAAGAAGCTCCCTTGTTCATGGCCCTTGTCCGTCTGTCTCCCCCCCCCCCCCCCTGATCACCCCTACCTTAGAAGCTCCAATGTCCATGGATACGTTACGTCGTTACCGGCAGGCGACAGCCTTTGTATTGGCGGTTGACACGGACAACACTGCGTTGTCAGATGGCTCTGGTACCGTCTCAAGGAGTTCATATGTTAAAACGCTCACACCCTTCTCACCCCCCCCCCCCTGAGCACCCATTTACTCTAGAAGCTACCATGTCCTGGCTGTTGTCCCGTCCGTCTACTGGCAAGGTGACAGCCTGGGATTGGCGATTGAACTCGACACCACTGCCGTTGTCAGATGGCTCAGGTACCGTCTCAAGGAGTCCCAAATTGTAAACGCTGCAGCGTCTGGACGCTAGTAGGTCCATCAGACTTTGATTTACCTGGGTGTAGGTGTGGGTGTGGGTGTGGGTGTGGGTGTAGGTGTGGGTGCAGGTGTGTGGTTGTAGATGTGTGTGTGTGGACGCTGCAGCGCCTGGGCGCTAGTAGATCCATCAGACTTTGATTTACCTGTGTGTAGGTGTGGGTGTGGGTGTGGGTGTAGGTGTGGGTTTACGTGCTGGTAGGGGTGTGCATGTGGGCATAGGTGGGGATGTGGGTGTTGTTGTGTGTGTGTGTGTAGGTGTCTGTGTGTGCGTGGGTGTAGGTGTGTGCGTGTGATTGTAGGTGTGGGTTTATGTGTGGGTGTGGGTGTGGGTGTAGGTGTAGGTGTATGTGTGGGTGTGGATGTGGGTGTGTGTGTAGGTGTGGATGTGGGTGTAGGTTGTGTGTGTAGGTGTAGATGTGGGTGTAGGTGTGGGTGTGGGTGCAGGTGTGGGTTTGGGTGTGGGTGTGGGTGTGTGGGCGTAGGTGTCGGTGCAGGTGTGCGTATAAATGTATATGCTAGAAAAACGTTTTAGGCAGAACGCACCTCATCATCCCCTACGGTGTATTCATCCAAGTGCCGTGCCTTGAAGGACAAGGTCTGGATGCATGTCGTGCCTTGAAGGACAGGTCTGGCGTGAGAGTCTCTCGAGGTTACATGTAAATATGGTCAAAAGTTATCTTTACATATGTATGTATGTATCGCTATGTATGGTATGTAGTAGGTAGGTATGTATGTGATGTATGTGATGATAGTATGTGATGTATATAGTATGTATGTATGTAGGTATGTATGTATGTATGTATGTATGTATGTATGTATGTATGTAGGATGTATGTACTGTTGTGTATGTATGTGACGTATGAAGTTGTATGTATGATGTATGTATGTATGTATGTATGCTAAGGTATGTATTTTTTTTATTTTTTTGTATGTATGTATTGTAGGTAGTTGTGTGTATATCGGTATGTAAGTATGTATGTATGTACTGTATGTATGTATGTGTATGTAGTATGTATGGTGTATACTGTATGTACGGGTATGTAATTAAGTGTATGTATTGATAATGTATGTATGTATGTATGTATGATATGATATGTCTGTGTGTATGTAGGTATTGTATGTATGTATTGTTGGTATGTATGTTATGATATGTATGTATGTATGTATGTATGTGTGTGTGTGTGTGTGTGTATGTATGTAAGTGTATGTATGTATGTATGTAGTATGTATGTATGTATGTATGTATGTGTGTATGTATGTATGTATGTATGTATGTATGTATGTATGTATGGTATTGTTGTATTGTATGTATTGTAGGGTATGGTATGTATGATGTAAGTATGATGTATGTATGTATGTATGTATGTTGTATGTATGTATTGTATGTTATTGTGCTGATGTGTGGTGTATGTATGATGTTGTATGTATATGTATGTAGTGAGGTATGTGATGTATGTATGTATGTATGTATCTGTACGTATTGTATGTATGTATGTATGGATGTATGTATGTAGTATTGTACGCGTATGGTAAGGTATGTATTGTGTATATATGTATGTATGTATGTATGTATGTATGAATGTATGTAATGTAGTATGTATGTATGTATGTATGTATGGTATGTATGAGGCAATGGGTGTGATTATGTTGTTGTATGGTGTATGGATGATGTATGTAGGTTATGATGTTATTATTGGTATATATGTATGTTATGTATGTGTATGTAGTATGTATGTATGTATGTATGTATGTGTAGTATGTATGTATGTATGATATGTATGTGCGGTATGTATGTATGTATGTAGGTATGTATGGATGTATGTTGTATTATGTAGTAGTATGTTTGTATGTATGGTATGTATGTAGTATGGGTCTGTGTGTGTGTGTGTGGGTGTGTGGTGTACTGTATGCTATGGATGTATGTTACTGTATGTAGTATGTACTGTATGTATGATGATGTATGTGTGTAGTTGTTTTGTATTGTCTGTATGGATGTATGTATGTATGTTAGTATGTATGGATGTATGGGATGTTGTATGTGTGTATATATGTATTGGTATATATGTATTGTGTATGTATGTCCTGTATGTATGTATGTATGGTATGGTATGTTATGTAGAATGTATGTGTGTATGTCTGTGTATGTATGTATGTATGTATGGATGTCTGTATGTATGTGTTGTATGTAGTATGTATGTGTGTGTAGTGGTGTGTGTTATGTGTGTATGTATGTATGTATGTAATGTAGTGATATGTGTTGTATGTATGTATGGATGTATGTAGTATGTATGTATGTATGTATGTATGTATGATGTATGTATGTATGCATGGAGTAAGTGTGTATACAATGTGATGTGCATATACTAGAAGAGGTTTGAGTCAGAACACACCTCTTCATCCCCTCCGGTGTATTCCTTCAAGTGCTGCAACTCAAAGGGCACGGCCCGACCCGGACTGTAATTATATATTTATATATATTATATATAGACTTATATATATATATATACAGGGGGGGGGGGGCAGAGATACAGATTTTGGACCACATGTTCAATATGGTGTGTGATTCAGATGGGAGTTTTGGAATTGTGGAAGTTTCAAGCACAACGAGGGGGGAAATAAAGTTGAAAAAGAGGTTTTCTTAGCCCCCCCCCCCCTCCTAAAATCCGATTACCTCACCCCTACCCCCCCTAAAATGGGGGTCATTCGAAAGATCTTTCGCGCGCCCATTCCAGTTTTATGCTCTTACATTTGTTCGTTGAGGTTGCTCAAACGTGATATTTGTCGCGAAGTTGTACAGATTTGGGCTGCTTTGGGTGAATGGTTGAGTGAAAACAAAATTTGGACCGCTCTAACTTTGGATTAGATACACACAGGTCATGTTTGGCTAAAAAAATGTTTTTTTTTTAAGTTTGAGGAAATAAGCTCTATCCAAAGCGAAGACGAAGATGCGGACGGCAGCATTATGGTCCTTGCCGCCCCCCTTGTTACTATATATGTATATATGTAATATATATATCATAGTACGTGCTGCGATTTTTTTGCTGTCTGAGGTGACCGAGTAGCGACGGGGGCATGCACGAGAAGACGAAACCTGCAGCAGTTTGTAGCCTGCAAATTCACCGGTCGGTGTTCTCGGGGTGATCGGACTTGAGCGTTCGCAATGTTGGTAGGTCAAAGCACAGCGGGGCCCCTCTTTAGAGAAGAGGTGAATGAGAAAAGGGGGAAGTGAAGGGACGAGGGTAGGGAGAAGAAGATGGTGGGTGCGTGTATGGTGGTTGGGGAAAGGGAGGGGGTGGAGGGTAAGGGGGAGAAAGAGAGTCGTGTGTGGAGTGGGGTGGTGGAGTGAGGGGGTAGGAAGAGAGTAGGATGGGGGGGGAGTAAGGGGGGGAAGGGTATGCGTGAGACGGGTGGGAGGCCACACCTTGAAGCACAAGGGGAATAGGTTCTAGGGAGAAGACGTATGATGTTTGCGTGTGGTGAGTGGGTTTGGGGGGAGAGGCATGGGGAGCGTCCAGCAAGAGATGTAGATGGCTGATATCTTGACTGTGATGTAAGGGGAAAGAGGGGGGGGGGAGGAGGGGGGGGGGGGTGGGTGGGGGGGGGTCATACAAGGGGTTACCCTTCTGTAACCCAGACAAGGATAGACCCATGGCCTGGGTGGGGGGGTGGAGAAACAAAGACACAAGGGGGAACGGGTACCCGTACTAGTATTATATATATATAAGATGTATATGCTAGAAAATAGTTTGAGGCAGAACACACCTCTTCATCCCCTCCGGTGTATTGTCCAAGTGCCGTGCCTGAAGGACAGAGGCTGGGCTGCTGTAGTCGCCTTGGTGCATTGCATTAAGCACCGCTGGCGCGACGTTCTCAACATCTAACACATCGTCCCGTGAAGCGTGTGTGTGTGTGTGGGGCGGAGGGGGGGGGGGGGGGGGTGTGAGGAGGGGAGGGGGAAGGAGAGGGGAGCGGCCTACATGGGGGGGGGGGGGGGGGGGGGGACGGGGGGGGGGGTTGGGGGAGGGAGGGGGGGGGGGGGGGGGGGGGGGGGGGGGGGGTGGGCGGGGGGGGGGGGGGGGGAGGGGGGGTGGGGGGGGGGGGGGGGTGACGGGGGGGGGGGGGGGGGGTGGTGGGGGGGGGCGGGGGTATGTGTGGGGTGGGTGTGTGTTGGGGGGTGGGGGGATTGGTGGGTGTGAGGTGTGATGGTGTGGGTGTGTGGGCGTAGGTGTGGGTGGGGGGGGGGGAGGGTGTGGGTGGGTTGGGTCGATGTGTGTGTGTGGTTGTGTGTGTGGGGGCGGGGGGGCGGGGGGGGGGGTGGAGGGGGCCCGGGGAGGGGGGGAGGGGGGGGGGTGTGGGGGTGGGGTGGGGGGGGGTGTGGGAAGGGGGGGGGGGGGTATGGGTGTGTAGGGGTGGGTGTGTAGTGGGGGGGGGGCGGGGGGGGGGGGGGTATGGGGGGGTGTGTGTGGGGGTGTGGGTGTGTTGTGGTTGTGTGTGTGTGTGTGTGTGTGGGTGGGTGTGTGTGTTGGGGGGGGGGGGGGGGGGGGGGGTATGGATGTGGTTGTGGTGGGTGTTGTGTTGTGTGTGTGTGGTTGTGTGTGTGTGTATGTTCAACTTTGGAAAAGGGCCATGGGGGTCTGTGGATTTTTATTGATGCCCCCATCTTGATAATAACAATAACAATAACAATAACAATAATAATAATAATAATAATAATAATAACAAATAAAAAAAGTAAATTGCAGCAGCACTCTTTACACTACCATCACCAGTAGCAGCAGCAATACTAATACTAATGCTTATACTTATAATAATACTAATACGTATAAATTGCAGCAGCACTCTTTACACTACCATCACCAGTAGCTGCAGCAATACTAATACTAATGCTTATACTAATACTAATACTTATAAATTGCATCAGCACTCACCGGTTCCCCAGTAAGGAATCTCTCCATTAGCCTGAGCGCCCGGGCAGCTGGCACCTCCATGTCCATGCCATACAATCCAGCGTCTTCATTGACGGCTGCATGAGGGGTTTGGGGGTTAGGGGGTTAGAGTTTAGGGGTTAGGGGTTCGGGTTTAACAATGATGCCATACGATCCCGTGTCCTCATTGACGGCAGCATGAGGGGTTTAGTCTTAAGGGTTCAGGGTTTAGGGTTCAGGGTTTAGGGTTTAACAATGATGCCATGACACATGATACCCAAAATCTGGGGGGGGCTCTAGCGCAAGCAAACGGGCTGACCCCCTCAACCTCACGCCTTGTCATAAGGCGTTGGTTGATTGATTGATTGATTGATTGATTGATTGATTGATTGATTTGATATACACCCGAATTAGACTCGCCCACCCACTCTATCTCCTCATCCTCCACGTCATCATCGTCCCTCCACCAGGCGTTATCATTGCCTGTAACATTCCTATAACATGCCTATAACATGCTCTGAGTGTGGTGGTTTGTGTGGTAGGTGTGGTGGTTTGGTTGTGTAGTGGGGTGGACTTTTTTGTGGGCGGGTTGGTGGAATATAAGTGCTTATAAGCGGCATACGCCTTATAATGCATACCTGAATCTTATTACATGCTATAACATGCATGTAACATCTGATATAAGCGCATACCTGCCATGGAAACTAGTTCCACCTCCTTAATCCTCCGGATCAGCACGTGGAATGCTTGTACGCATAACATGCCATATACCATGCATACACTGCTTATAACATGTGTATAAGCGGCCAACCTGACATGGAAATATCCACTCACTTAATTAATCTCCGGATCATGACACGTGGGCCTGCTGTAAGCATAACATGCATTTCCATTGAATCAAACATGCTTATAACATCCTTATAAGCTGCATACCTGCATGGAACTCATCCACCTCCTTAATCTCCGGATCATGCACGTGGGCCTGCTGTAACGCATAACATGCATATACCATGCATAACATGCTTAAAACATGTGTATAAGCTGCACACCTGCATGGAACTCATCCACCTCCTTAATCTCCGGATCATGCACGTGGGCCTGCTGTAACGCATAACATGATATACCATGACACCCAAACATGTTAAAAACATGTGTATAAGCTGCACCCGCATGGAAACTCATCCACGCTCCTTTATTCTCCGTCAGGCACGTGAACCTGCGTTAACGCATAACATGGCATATACCATGCATAAAAGCTTAACCATGTGTTATAAGCTGCATAACCTGCATGTGGAATCATTCCCTCCTTAATCTCCGGATTCATGCACGTGGGCTGCTGTAACGCTAACAGCATATACCATGCCATACATGCTTATAAACATGGTGGTAAGCTGCACACGTGCATGGAACTCATCCACCTCCTACTCGTCCGCGATCAGTGACGGTGACCTGCTGAAACGACCATCAGCTCCATTCAACAACATATTATTAATCATTCTTAGCTCTTCATCGGCGACTCCATCACAAGTCCTCCAGCTGCAGTGCATTCGCTCCGAGCGCAAGAGCCAGTCAAAGGCAAGATCCCCTGGGCAGAAGTCACCAAGTACCAGGCCATTGGCCTGAGCACAAGGGGGAGGGGGCAGGGGGCAGGGGGGTTGAAGACATGCAGTTGGGATGAGCGTTATGGCAAGTCACAGACAAGATCGCTTGGGCAGAAGTCAACCAGAACTAGGCCCTTGGCCTGAGCACAAGGGGGAGGGCGGGGGGGGTGTGCAGGGGGAGGTGGTGAAGACATGCAAGTTGAGGATGAGCGTAATGGCCAGTCACAGACCAGATCGCCTGGGTAGAAGTCAATCAGAACTAGGCACTTGGACCTGAGCACAAGGGGGAGGGAGGCGAGGGGCAGGGGGCAGGGGGGTGAAGAGCATGCAGTTGGGATGAGCGTTGGCTAATCACAGACAGTATCGCCCTGGGCAGAAGTCAACCAGAACTAGGGCCCTTGGCCGAGCACAAGGGGTAGGGGCAGGGGGCAGGGGGCAGAGGGGGTGAGACTTGCAGTTGGGATGAGCGTAATGGCCCAGTAACATGACAAGATCCGCTGGGCAGAGTCACCAGAACTAGGCCATTGGCCTGTCGAAGCACAAGGGGCCGAGGGGGGCAGGGCAGGTGGGGTTGAAGACATGCAGTTGGGATGAGCGTAATGGCCAGTCACAGACAAGATCGCCTGGGCAGAAGTCAACCAGAACTAGGCCATTGGCCTGAGCACAAGGGGGAGGGGGCAGGGGGCAGAGGGGGTTGAAGACATGCAGTTGGGATGAGCGTTATGGCTAGTCACAGACAAGATCGCCTGGGCAGAAGTCAACCAGAACTAGGCCATTGGCCTGAGCACAAGGGGGAGGAGGGCAGGGGGCAGGGGGGTTGAAGACATGCAGTTGGGATGAGCGTAATGGCCAGTCACAGACAAGATCGCCAGGGCAGAAGTCAACCAGAACTAGGCCATTGGCCTGCTAGCACAAGGAGGGCAGGGCGGCAGGGGGGTGAAGAATGCAGGTTGGGGCATGAGCACGTAATGGCCAAGTCACAGACCAGGAGAGCCTGGGCAGGAAGTCAACCAGAACTAGGCCTTGGCCTGAGCACAAGGGGGAGGGGGCAGGGGGTAAGAGAGGGTTGACGACATGCAGTTGGGAATGAGCGTTTCTAGTCACCAGGACAAGATCGCTCCTGGGCAGAAGTCAACCGAAACTAGGCCATTGGCTGAGCACCAAGAGGAGGAGGCAGGGGGCAGGGGGGTTGAAGACATGCAGTTGGGATGAGCGTAATGGCCAGTCACAGACAAGATTGCCAGGGCAGAAGTCAACCAGAACTAGGCCATTGGCCTGAGCACAAGAGGGCAGGGGGCAGGGGGGTTGAAGACATGCAGGGTGATGAGAGTAATGGCCATCACAGGACCAGATCGCCTGGGCAGAAAGCAGAAGTCAACCGAAAACTAGGCATTGGCTGAGCACAAGGGGGAGGGGGGCAGGGGAGGGGGGTTGAAGACATGCAGGTGGGATGAGCGCTTTATGGCTTAGGGCACAGACAAGATCGCACTGGGCCGAAAGAAGTCAACCAGAACTAGGCCATTGCTGGAGCACCAAGGGGAGAGGAGGCAGGGGGCAGGGGGGTTGAAGACATGCAGTTGGGATGAGCGTAATGGCCAGTCACAGACAAGATTGCCAGGGCAGAAGTCAACCAGAACTAGGCCATTGGCTTTGAGTCACCAAGAGGGAAGGGGGCAGAGGGGGGGTTGAAGACATGCAGTTGGAACTGGCGGAATGGCCAGGTCACAGACCAGCTCGCTCGGACAGAAGTCAAACCAGAACTAGGCATTGCCTGAGCACAAGGGGGAGGGGGGCAGGGGGACTTTAGGCAGGGGGCAGAGGGGTTTTGAAGACATGCAGTTGGGATGAGCGTTATGGCTAGTCACAGACAAGATCGCCTGGGCAGAAGTCAACCAGAACTAGGACCATTGGCAGCACTGAGAACAGAGGAGGAGGCAGGGGGGCAGGCGGGCGGATGAAGACATTGCAGTTGGGGATTGAGCGTAAGGGCCGTCCACAGACAAGATTGCCAGGGCAGAAGTCAACCAGAACAGTGCCATAGTGCTTCTGAGCACACGAGGGCAGGGGGCAGGGGTCGGTTGAGACAACATGCAAGTTGGGGATGAGGTAAAATGGCCCAGTCCACGACCAGATCGCTCAACTGGGCAGAAGTCAACCAGAACTAGGCCATTGGCCTGAGCACAAGGGGGATGGGGGGAGGGGGCAGGGAGGGGGGTGGTTGAAGACATGGCAGTTGGGATGAGCGTTATGGGCTAGTCAACAGACAAAGATCGCCGGGGCAGGAAGGTCAACCAGAATAGGCCATTGGCCTGAGCACAAGGGGGGAGGAGGCAGGGGGCGGGCAGGGGGGGTTGAAGACATGCAGTTGGGATGAGCGTAAAATTTGGGGGGGCCCCCACAGTCACAGACAAGATTGCCAGGGCAGAAGTCAACCAGAACTAGGCCATTGGCCTGAGCACAAGAGGGCAGGGGGCAGGGGGGTTGAAGACATGCAGTTGGGATGAGCGTAATGGCCAGTCACAGACAAGATCGCCTGGGCAGAAGTCAACCAGAACTAGGCCATTGGCCTGAGCACAAGGGGGAGGAGGCAGGGGGCAGGGGTTGAAGACATGCAGTTGGGATGAGCGTACCCAATGGGCCAGTCAAGACAACGAATCCGCAAGGGCGGAAAGTCAACCAGAACTAGCCATTGGGCTGTAGCACAAAGGAGGGCAGGGGGCTAGGGCGGGGTTGAAGACATGAGGTGGGAATTGAGTCCGTAATGCCAGTCACACGAACAAGATCGCCGCTGGGCAGAAAGTCAACCAGAACTAGGACCATTGGCCTGAGCACAAAGGGGGAGGGGGCAGGGGGCAGAGGGGTTGAAGAATGCAGCTTGGGAATGAGCGTTTATGGCTAGTCACAGGAGCTATAGATCGCCCTGGGCAGAAGTCAACCAGAACTAGGCCATTGGCCTGAGCACAAGGGGGAGGAGGCAGGGGGCAGGGGGGTTGAAGACATGCAGTTGGGATGAGCGTAATGGCCAGTCACAGACAAGATTGCCAGGGCAGAAGTAACCAGGAACTATAGGCCATTGGCCACTGCTGAGCAACAAGAGGGCAGAGGGCAGGGGGGTTGAAGACATGCAGTGGGGTATGAGACGTAATGGCGCAGTCACGACAAGATCGCCTGGGCAGAAGTTCGAAACCAGACACTAGGCATTGTGCCCTGAGCACAAGGGGGAGGAGGCAGGGGGCGAGGGGGGTTGAAGACCATGCAGTGGGTATTGAGGGTCCATGGCCAGTCACAGACCAAGATCGCCAGGGCAGAAAGAGTTTTTTTTTTTGTTGATCACCAGAAAACTAGGCCATATGGCCTGAGCACAAAGAGGGGCAGGGGGCAGGGGTTGAAGACCTGCAGTTGGGATGAGCGTAAGGCCGTCACAGACACAGATAGCCTGGGCAGAAGTGAACCAGAAACTAGGCATTGGTGCGCTGAAGCACAAGGGGGAGGGTGGCAGGGGGCCGAGGGGTGAAGACATGCATGTTGGGATGAGAGTATGGTAGTCACAGGGAGCAAGATCGCCTGGGCAGGAATAGAAGTGTCAACCAGGAAACTAGGCCATTGGCCTGAGACACAAGGGGGAGGAGGCAAGGGGCAGGGGGGTTGAAAGGACTGCAGTTGGGATGAGCGTTAATGGCCTAGTCACAGACATAGATTGCACCAGGGCAGAACCGCAGAAAAGAGGAAGTCAACAGAAACTAGGCCATTGGCCTGAGCACAAGGAGGTGCAGGGGGGTCAGGGGGGTTGAAGACATGCAGTTGGGATGAGCGTTATGGCTAGTCACAGACAGATCGCCAGGGCAGAAGTCAACCAGAACTAGCCATGGCCTGAGCACAAGAGGGAGGGGCAGGGGTTGAAAGACATGCAGTTGGGATGAGCAGTGATGAGGCAGTCACAGACAAGATCGCCTGGGCAGAAGCAACCAGAACTGGCCATTGCGCTGAGCATCAAGGGGGAGGGGGCAGGGGTCAGAGGGGTTGAAGACAGGCAGTTGGAATGAGCGTTAGGCTAGTCAAGACAAGTCGCTCGGAGCAGAAGTGTCAACCCAGAAAAATAGGCCTTGGCCCTGAGGCACAAGGGGGAGGGGAGGCAGGGGCAGGGGGGTTTGAAGACAAGTGCAGTGGGGTTTCATGAGACGTACATGGCAGTCACAGACAAAGATCTGCCAGGGCAGAAGTCAAAACAGACAACTAGGCCATTGGCCTGAGCACAAGAGGGCAGGGGGCAGGGGGTGGGTTGAAGGACATTGCAGTTGGGATGAGCGTAAATGGCCAGTCACAGACAAAATCGCCTGGCAGAAGTCGAACCAGAACTAGCCGCATTGGCCCTGAGCCACAAGGGGGAGGGGGGCAGGGGGCAGAGGGGTGTTGAAGACGGCAGTTGGGATATGAAGCGTGTATGGCGTAGTCCCAGACAAGATCGCACTGGGCAGAACAGAAGTAACCAGAACTAGGACATGGCCTGAGCACAAGGAGAGAGGAGGAGGCAGGGGGCCCACAGGGGGGTTGAGAAATGCAGTTGGGTATATATGAAGGTATGGGCAGTCACAGACAATGATTGCCAGTGGCAGAAGTCAACCAGAACTAGGCCATTGGCCTGAGCACAAGAGGGCAGGGGGCAGGGGGGTTGAAGACATGCAGTTGGGATGAGCGTTAATGGCCAGTCACAGACAAGATCGCTCTGGGAAGAAGTCAAACAGAATCAGGCCTTGGCCGTAATGAGCACCAACCAAGGGGTGAGGGGGCAGGGGGCAGGGGGGTTGAAGACATGCAGTTGGGATGAGCGTAATGGCTAGTCACAGACAAGATCCCTGGGGACCAGAAGTCAACCAGAACTAGGCCATTGGCCTGAGCACAAGGGGGAGGAGGCGAAGGGGGGCAGGGGTTGAAGAGATGCAGTTGGGATGAAGCGTAATGAGCCAGTCAAGGACAAGATCGCCAGGCAGAACAGAAAGCAACCACAGACAACTAGGCCATGGCCTGAGCACAAGAGGGCAGGGGGCAGGGGGGTGAAGACATTGCAGTTGGGATGAGCGTTAATGGCCAGTCACAAGACCAGATCGCTCTGGGGCAGAACAGAAAAGATCATTCAGAGACTAGGCGCATTGGCCTGAGCACAAGGGGGAAGGGGGCAGGGGCAGGGGGCAGATGGGGTGAAGACATGCGGTTGGGATGTGAGCGTATAGGGCTAGGTCACCAGACAAGATCGCCTGGGCAGCAGAAGTCAACCAGAACCGTAGGCCATTGCCTGAGTGCACAAAGGGGGAGGATGGCAGGGGGGCAAGGGGGGGTTGAAGACATTGAGCAGTTGGGATGAATGAGCGTAATGGCCAGTCACAGACAGATTGACCAGGGCAGAATCAACCAGAAAACTAGGCATTGGCACGAGCACAAGAGGGCAGGGGGCAGGGGGGGTGATG
>JACBWV010000109.1:196333-228909 GCA_013435795.1 Chlamydomonas sp. ICE-L
AACTACCCTACCTCCCGCTCCACAGATGGGTAGACATGGATCTCAATCCCCCCCACACCCACACACCCACACACACACACACGCGCACACCCTACCCCCCCCCTTCACGCCCCCACCACCCCCATCCCACCCCACACCAACCGCACACTCAACCATGAAAACTCAAATAACTCCACCTTCCAGCTCCCACAGGTGGTAGAAATGGACCTCAGTCCCCCCCCACCCCCATACCCCACCGATCACGCCCCACCCCCACCCCACCCCACCCACCGTCACCCTTACACTCAACCATGCCAAATCCAAACATACCCCACTACCCCACGCTCCCCCCCCCCCCCCTCCCACCCACCCCGCACACTCGACAAGCAAATTCAAACAACATCACCATCCTGCTCCACTGATTGTAGAAATGGATTCTGAAGCCCCCCCCTCCCCCCCTTCCCCCCCATTCCCACCCACGCACCCCAGAGAGACACACACACACACAAAAACACATGGAAATCCAAACATACTCCACCTCCCAGCTCCACAGATGGTTGGAATGGATCTCAAGCCCCCCCCCCCCTCAAAACCACCCACCTCAACCTCCAAAACCACTCCCTACCCACCCAACCCCGCACACTCACCAGAACACATTCCCTCCCCACTCTCCGCCCCACCACCTTTCCCCCCACACAAACCCCTGAGACACACACACATGAAATCCAAACATACCCCACATTTCCGATCCACATATGGTAGAAGAAAAGGATCTCAGAGCCCCCCACCACCCCTGTACCCCCTCCCATTTCAGGAGGCAGAGGCCCCACCGCCCATCCCCACCCCACCCCGAACGGCACACTCAACCCATGCCAATTCACCAAACCCCCACCTCCCACTCCACAATGGTAAACAGGGAGCTCAAGCCCCCCCCACCACCACCACCACCCCACCACCCACCAACACCAAACACAATCCCCCACCCCCTCACCCCACCATTCGACAGTCCCACTGCCCACTTTCCACTCCCCACCCACCCATAACTAAAAAATGCAAATTGAAAACATAACGCACAATCCACAAATCCACAGATGGTAGAATGAATCTCAAAGCCCCCCCCCCACCCCACAACAACCCCTACTAATCCCCACCCATCAAAGCCCCCCGACCCACCCACCCCAACAACCCCACCATAACCACCCCACCCTTAAAACGCACCCCACCCCCCCGCCCCCGCCCCACAACACTCACCAGGCAAATTCAAACATGACAAACACACCTTCTCAGCTCCACATGCGGGTAAAAACCCACATCAAAACACAACGGCTCACACACACGTACACCACACACACACCGCAAACACAACACACACACACACACAACACACCACACACACAACCGCAACAAACACCTCAACACACAACACGCGACACAACACTACACACACCCAAACTCACACACAACACTAGCCACATAACACATGAACCATGCAAATTCCAAACATACTCTACCATCCCATCTTCCCAACGGAAACATGGATCCGAACCCAAAGTCTGATGATTTCAGAAGGGATGGGGAAGGGCATCCAGCGGATCTGGTGTGGCGTAAGGTTGGAAGGGGCCAGTAACAGTAGGTTAGTGCCAGTAACATTTTTTTTTAGTGGCAGTTATTCATGTTGGTTGAGGGGCAGTATATGTGGTGAGGGGCAGTACATGGAGCATCTAAGTTGGTGGATTCAGAAGGGATGGAAGAGGACATCCAGCGAATCTAGTGTGGCATAAGCGTGGGAGGCATGTGGTGAGGGGCAGTACAAGGAGCAAACAAAGTCGATGGATTCCTAAGGGATGGAGAAGGGGCCATCAGCGGATCTATTGTGGATAACAAGCCCGTTGAGCTGTGGTGAGGGGCAGTACAAAAAAACGTGGTTGATTGGTAATATATAGTGAGGGGCAGTACATGGGGGGTGAGGGGCGTAACATGAGCAAGCTAAAGTTGGGTGGGATTCAAAGGGATGAGAAGGCATCCAGGAATCTAGTGTTGGCATAGACCGTGGGAGGCCAATGTGTGATGGCATTAAACAATTTGTGGTGAGGGGAAGTGCACAGAGCGAATTAAGTCGATGGATTCAGAAAGGATGGGGAAGGGCATCCAGAAGATCTAGTGTGGCATAAAGGTGGGAGGCATGTGGTTGGGGGCAGTACATGGAGCCAACAACGTCGATGGATTCAGAAGGGATTCAGAAGGGCAATCCAAAGAGCTAGTTGGGATAAAGGTGGGAGCAATGTTGTGGGGCAGTACATGGAGCGAACGACGTCGATGGATTCAGAAAGGATGGCGAAGGTGACTCCAAAATCTAGTGTGTACTAAAAAGGTGGGAGGCATGTGGTGAGGGGTAGTACATGGAGCGAATTAAGTTGATGGATTCAGAGAGGACGGGGAAGGGCATCCAGAAGATCTAGTGTGGTATAACTAAAGAATAAATCTGAACCTAAAAAAACAAACCAAACCCACCCTGACTATGGTTTGGGAAAAATCTTACCACCTATTGTTGGTTTTAAAAAATCTGCAACCGACCCTCTTTAAACCATCTTAACCGAAGCAACCTGATTTGGTTGGAAAATCTGAACCTAACCAACCGAACCAACCAGAACAAAACCAACCTGATTTGGTTGGAAAATCTGAACCTAACCAACCGAACCAACCAGAACAAAACCAACCTGATTTGGTTGGAAAATCTGAACCTAACCAACCTAACCAACCAGAACAAAACCAACCTGATTTGGTTGGAAAATCTGAACCTAACCAACCGAACCAACCAGAACAAAACCAACCTGATTTGGTTGGAAAATCTGAACCTAACCAACCGAACCAACCAGAACAAAACCAACCTGATTTGGTTGGAAAATCTGAACCTAACCAACCGAACCAACCAGAACAAAACCAACCTGATTTGGTTGGAAAATCTGAACCGAACCAACCTAACCACACCAACCTGAACAAAACCAACCTGATTTTGTTGGAAATATCAGAACCGAACCAACCGAACCAACCGAACCGAACCAACCTGAACCAAACCAACCTGATTTGGGGTCACAATCTGAACCGAACCAACCTAACCACACCAACCTGAACAAAAACAACCTGATTTGGTTGAAAAGGTCAGAACCGAACCAACCGAACCAACCGAACCAAACCAACCTGATTTGGGGTCACAATCTGAACCTAACCAACCTAACCGAACCAACCTGATTTGGGGTCACGATACCGTTGCTGAAGTTTGAGGTCAGGGTTCCGGTGGCGAAGTCCAAGGGGTGAAAGGGCTCGTGCGTGACCGAAGGACGGATGCGGTACAACCATGAACGCTGCTGCTTGCTGTGAGGGTGGACAAGATGGGAATGACTTGGTGGTGGTGGTACAAGGTTATTTTTTAACATACAAATGTCAATGGAAGTACCAGTATGCATAAATACACATAAACACACAAATATACATGAATAATACAGATGCAAATCTCGATATAAATACATGAAGTATACAAAAATACACATAAACACATGAATAATACAGATACATATCTCGATATAAATACATAAAATATTAATCAATATTAATATAATTTAATAATAGAATGCACTTTCGGGGGACGGTCAAGGCCTGAGAGCTGTCTGCGTAGTGGCCGTAGGGGCGCACAAAATGCATCACACAGAATTAAAAGATATAAACATTTAAACATAAATTGAATATAGATATAAATGGACTGGCGGGGAACGGTGAAGGCAGTGCATGAGAGCTACTCTGCATAGAAGCCATACTACAATAGAGACACGCAAAATACGTAACGCAGGATACGCAAATATGTAACAATATATTACATTTTGAATATGAAATTACAGTTAAATTAAATATAATACGCACTGGTGGGCGATAGTGAAGGCAGTGCCTGAGAGCTACTCCACATCGAGGCTGTAGGGCCACACAAAATAAATAAAACAGAATACAAAAATATGTACATATATCTATACATACATATTGAGGTACATTTAAAATTTTAAATTGTAATGGTGGGCACACACTGGTGGGTGACGGTGAAGGCAGTGCATGTTAGCTACTCTGCATAGAGGCCGTAGGGACACACAAAATGCATAACACAGACTACACAAATATGTGAATATATATATATATATATATATATATATATATATATATATCACATTTTAAATTTAATTAAAATAATGCATACTGGTGGGCGATGGTGAAGGCAGTGCCTGAGAGCTACTCCACATCGAGGCTGTAGGGCCACACAAAATAAATAAAACAGAATACAAAAATATGTACAAATATATACATATATATCAAGATCCATTTTAAAATTTAAAATTTAAAATGGAAGTAAATATAATACGCAATGGTGAACGACATCGAAGGCAGTGCCTGAAAGCTCCTCCATATCCAGGCTGTAGGGACCAGGGTACTTCAAATGGCCAAATCGGCCAGCGCTTTAGCGCACTTAAACCAAAAAACTGCGCTTTGTAGTGCAAAAAGCGCAAAAATTGCTTTCAGCGCCCACAAGGGTTTGCAAAAAACTGCGCTTAAAGCGCAGAGGGGGTCAAAAAGTCAGCGCTCAAAAGCGCAAAAGCGCGCGCTTTGAATTACCCTGGTAGGGACACACAAAATACTAAACACAGAATACACGATATGTGAACATATACATACATTTTTAATTTACATTTAAATTAAATTAAACATAATACGCACTGGCGGGGGACGGTGAAGGCAGTGCCCGAAAGTTGCTCAGCATAGAGGCCGTAGGGACACACCCTTGGGTTGTTCTGTCCCTCAGGAAGAGCCCCAGGGAGGGCCTCGGAGCTCAGTTCATTTCCTAGGAGGAGTTTGGGGTTGGAGGTTGTGGTGGGTTGGGTTGGGATGGGTGGTTTGGGTTGGGGCTGAGTGGGTTGGGGTGGGTGGGTTGGGGTGGGTGGTAAGGAAGGGGTGGGTGGGTTGTTGAATTGGAGGGTGGGGAAAGATGGGTGGGATGGGTTGGGGGGGAGCAGGGAGGTGGGTGGGTGGGAAGGTTGTGGGGAGGGGTGGGGAATTGGGTGAGGGGAGAAGGGAGGAAGGGAGGGTGGTGGTGGTGGTGGTGGAGGAGGGGGGGGGGGGGGGGGGGGGAGGCGAGTCGTTCCTGCAGATCCCACGCATGCGCATGCCGGAACCACCACCGTGGTGGCACGGACCCGAACATGGTGAATTGGACGGATACTTCTGACTACCGGCCTTCTTTGGCGTAGAATATACGGTCCTAACGATCATTCCGGAACAATGAAGCGGGGGTTGGGAGTTATTCAAAAATTGGGCCTCGGCTGTCTCACCGAAGCCATGCAAGTACTGGAGCTTAGCTGCAGGGTCACCCCCGTTGCACTTCTCGCCACTGGACACTGCGCACGAGTCCAGCTCGCTTGCAAGATCCTCTAGAAGCGCCATTGCAATGCGTTGTTTACCGCGTCCGCTGAACGGTTGAGGTCAGTGTGGGATGTGGGTCAGCCTGGAACCTCGAGTCGGATTCGGAAAGGTGGGGGGACCTAAAACGGAATATGATCGGGAATGCCTTGGCCTGCGACTTAATATTCAATTAAACCTTGTGGCATGCCTTGTCGGCACCGTAACTATATCTCGCGCAGGTGGGGGGTCGCAATTGTACGCGGTGAGATGAGCAATCGCCTAGTGAAAAACAGCCCTACGTCAGTGGTAGGAAGTTAGGGGAGTGTGACTAGATCTACGTGGGCACTGACGCATGCGGAGTCAGATGCTCAGATCTGTTACTAGGGTTAGTCGTCGATGGGAGCTAGGGGATGCTACCAACAACCCTAGTTAAGTCAACGTAGCCGAACGTAACCAATATCCAGTGCGACAAAACGACGCCCGCGCCCGCCGACGCCCGAAAACCGTCGATGTGCCCACACATTACGGTCAAGTACTATAATACCTTGTGAGACGCACAGACGAGAGTTACGAGAGAGTTGTGGATAGACCGACAAGAATCCGTTATCTTGGTCTGGTTCTGCGGTATCTGACTCAGCTGAGTAGCTGTAAAGCCAGCTGAGTAGCTGTAAAGCTTACACCCCTTCGGATATTTACCGTACGCCTGGCAAGCACCCAGATATTGACAGCATGCTTTGCATTCACCTAAGAACAGAGCCGCATGCTTTTTGCATGCACCGATATTAAGTATTGGGCATGTACACAACTCGCCAGTTGATTTGCCGAGTGTGTTTTTTATAATGAGGCCCAAACAAGGATCTAATTGTCGTGGTTATTTTATCAGTTATGCAGAGCGATGGCATGGTATTAGGCGACATAAAATAAAATGATATTTGAGACAAGATCACAAGAGATAATATATTAGGTGCTAGACGGACTGACTATAGTCTGTTGTGAGCCAGATAGGCAAAAGCTGACTTCCCGTCACTGCATTGGAAGCCACACTGGATGTTAGAGAAAGTTATATTTGGCCCAAGCCAACATTAAATCTGTAAACAAAATCACTTTGTCGTAAATTGTCTTCAGTTGCAGATTATAAAAGAGTACGGCAGATCAAGACCTTTAACATAAGCTATCCAGATGTAAATTGTGACGAAAATAAAAAAGTCAATATTGGACCAAAGTCACCTTCAGGTAATTGTTTCTGAAACGTGGCTCGTGATTTTTTTAATTATATTGTACATCCGTGTACATAGTGAAAAAGGATATCGTGAGATTTCAAATGAGCTATCTGAAGCAAAATTTGAACGAGAAAAGAAAACAAAGGGCGCAGAAAAGGGGGGGAAACGTCTTGAAGTCAAAGCATTTCAAATCCTACTACTATTAGACGGCTCGGCTCTCACTAACATTCAGTAGTAGTGTTCATTCACTGACATTACCTTAGCTATTCCCTGCAAGTGAAGTACCTAATACTCTAACCAACTACATTCACTGACAGTGACTAAGCCGTTCCTTACATATGGAACGCTATGGATGGTCATGGTTGTTTTTTGGTACCGGTAGTTATGGTTGGAATTTGGAGCTGCATGATGCACTGCATCGAGTTGGGTCGTGTTGGTTTGAGTGCTGATCAGGTTTGCTTTGCTCTGCTCACTTTAACCCAGCCCAGCCCACCAGTCCGACCCAAACATCAACCCCACCCCAACCCCACCCATGTATGCGTACTCCCTGCAGGCGTGGTGCGGCTCTCCCAGAATACCAGTGTTTGATTTTGATTTGGGCCAAGCTATAATGGTTTGGGAGCAAGAGGGAGGATAAGAAGGAGGAAGGGGAGGACAAGGACTTGAGGAGGAGAATACATCATTGTTACATGGTTAAATCTAGTACTTGGAGGCTGCTTGAGGGGTGGTTAAATATATCATGAAGCTATCTAGTGCGCCTAAAAGATGACACGACAGGCACTTCAATGAAGCCGAAAGCTTCGAGCTTGGCTCAGTGGCTGGCTAACGGAGCTGGATGGAAGCTGCTTCACGTAGCTCAATAAAGAAAAACTGTATTTGGGAGGATTATTGTACCAATCACACTTAGTAATGATTCGATGAGTTATTATACCAATCACAATAAGTATGATTCGGTATTTCAGTGATATATTACACCAATTGCAATAAGAAATGTTTCGGTGGGATACTACATATCACATTAAGCGGACATTAAGTTATGAGTCGGGAGTTGTGATTGAGATTATAAGCCTCACTAGCATCCCCCTGGTAGTGTGGGGCGTGGATCGTGGTGGTGTCGGTTTTTAGTTATTTAAACCACTCAAGTAATAGGATTTTCGGGTAGTTCCGTGTGATATAGTATAATCTAGCGTGGTGCAATAAGTAAATGATTCGGTGGGTAGATTAACTATTATCATTCACCCATTAGCCCATGACACGACATTCACAGTATTGGATGCGGGTGAGCTTAGCTATCACACTTTTTTTTGTGCACATTGGTAGTAATGATCGGATGAGTAACCAGGGCCCCTTTCCTTTTTCGGTTATATTTCCCCTCTGATGATAATAGCGTGATGCACAACTGATGGCAGCTGCTGTGCAATGGCAGCCAAATACCATGACAACCCCGTTATCAGCATAGTCTTCCCTTTTTGGGCCTACGAGGACAGCTTCTAGGGCCTCCTAGACAGCCCCTGGATAAGCCCCAAGAATTCACAAGGACTAGAGAACGGATTATGCCAGCTTCGGTGGTTGGCCCCAGTGCAAGCAAACGGGCTGGCCCCCTCAACCTCACGCCTCGTAATAAGGCGAACTATTTAGTTATTTATCTATAGCTTCTTTGAATCAATAACCCATTGCCAATGATTTACCACACGGGCTTTCGTGCGGTATTCCGCGCGTGACTTGTGTCACTCTGGGTGGGGATGAGGAGTTGGTGGGGGGGCCCAGACACAACTGGGTGGCAAGGGGTTGGTGGTTTGGATAATTTTCTTTTCCTTTTTCCGCTACGAGCAGCAGCGTACTAAGTGGAGCGTGCCGGGTGTGTGGGCGTGTGTTGCTGTGGTAGCCCGCGGCGGTGTCCCCCCGGTTCGAACATACTTTTTGTGAGGGTAACCAGAAATGATTGTTTGACAGCTTCAGAATCACTTTTCTCCCCCGTGCTATAGGGCTGGCTGGTAAAGCAAAGCCAAGGGAAGCTGCTTGAAACGGAATTCTGTCAGTTTTCTATAAATCGCTCCTACCTTGCTACAGGGCGGGGCCTGGGTGGCCAAGCCCAAGGGAACCGCTTAGAAAATCGATTTGGTCAGCCTATTTAAAAAAATAATAATAAAATCGCCACCTACCTTGCCCGTAACAGAGGCTGCTGGGTGCAAGCCAGGGGAGCTGCGTAAGAAGCTGTTCTAGTGCATTTCCAGAAATTCTGGTCTTGTGTTGTGGCGGTGTTGAGCTCTGGCTGGTTGCAAGCCAGGGAGCTGCCCTAGGAAGACTGCTGCCTCCAGTTTAAACCAAATGTATCACCCGCAGGATCTTAAATCAAGCCATTATTTTTTTGGCTAGCACCCTGTTTTTAGCGTGGGTTCAGTTGGAATGGGTGTTCAGTCGGATCATTTTGGTGCTCAGTTAGTTTTCGTCTAAGCAAAGTAGAAGAAGTAACTTAGGCAAAAAGATTAGTACAACTAGCCGAGGATGAAGAAGTAATCAGCCTAGGGAAACATGTCTGGAAGTATCTTTACTCTAAACTTTCTCTTAAACACGTAACACTCTGCCCTCCATGGTAGCACTTTTTTCAGCATCACAGGATAAACTGGTGCCGAAGAGAAAAGGGGCGCTGCAGGCCCTCAGGCTTCGGTCTGCAAATTTGCCTGCGCCCCACGCCAGTCACGTAACGTCGCACCTAGTCACGTCACGCCGTACTGTCACGTCACGTCAAGTCGAACCTAGGTCGGTCACGCCCTGGTTAGCAGTATAGCCATTCAGTGGATGATTCAGATTTGGGTCACGTCGTTCTTAGTTCATACCTCCACTCTATCAGGCAGGATTTTCAACAATTCTCAGAATGATAGATTCTCAGGCCAAAATGACAGGATTCTCAGGCCAAATTCTCAAATTCGAGGTACAAAGTGTACTAGGAACTTGTTGAAGTGTTTTGAAAACCCAAATCCAAATCATCCCACTGATTGCTTTGAACAGAGCAAGCAGCGCCCTGATTTAGCCTTGGATGTGCAAAAATGGAGGCACAAATACTTCCACAAAACACCTCCTAATGAGAATGTATGCCTCCCCTAATCAGAATATGCCGAGGTCTAGAAAGGACTCTGGTCCCGAATTTATTTTTGGGGAAGCCCCCTGTTCAAGGGGGCGGGAGCCCTCAGGGTTACCCATTGGTCTGTCCGACCGAATGATCGTCTGACCGAGACGAAGCCTGGCATGTCAGCCAACGGTCTCGTAACTGAATCGCCTCGAGTTGCCACCAGTCCTCTCCTTTCTTCTCACGTCGCGAACACTCTCCACGGAATTTGTGTGCGTCGCTCAGTAAGAACTTGAACCTTTGGGCAGATAGACAGGTCTGTCCCCCTCTAGCATAGGGAGGGCCAGCAGTAGTGCAGCACCTCTTGTTATGTGGGGGTTTGGGGTTGTGGTTTGCGTTGTTCCTGTTGAGGGTCTGTTGCTGAATGAATTGTTAGTGCAGAGTAAATGCACGGCTGCAGCTGTATGTGCAGCTAGTGCTTTGGGACGTATGCCAGCAAACACTGTAACAAAACCCCTATGAAGTATCTCCCTTGTTCATGATAGTGCGCAGTATAAGGTAAAAGTTACCTGGGTGTTCGAATGATTCTAAAACCTTTTCAAAGTAGCCAGGTCTAAGTCCTCCAAAGTAAAAGCAGTAGTGGCAGCAGGTAGTGCATCACCACCCTCGGTGGTAAATCTTTAAAATGAATCCGTTCTTGTCTTTTTAGATGTAGTTTTAAGTTGTATTTCTAGTGTATTTTTTAGGTATGTCTAATGTTGAATTAATGCCCCCCACCACTAATGTTGAGTTAAGCTGATGGAAGTACTACAAAAACCCCATGGGAATGTATGCGTTGCCTTTTCTGTACCTACGTCTAGTCCTCGTAAGTAAGTTACGACTAAGCAGTAGAAGCGCAGCAGTAGTCCAGCAGTAGTGCAGACGTAGTGCAGCAGTAGTGCAGACGTAGTGCAGCAGTAGTGCAGCAGTAGTGCAGCAGTAGTGCAGACGTAGTGCAGCAGTAGTGCAGCAGTAGTGCAGACGTAGTGCAACAGTAGTGCAGCACCTCCTTTTGTATATCTTTACGCGATATAAAATGCTTTTTTTTTAGGTGCAATTTTTTTTATGGGGGCAGTGCCGCACCCACTGATGATTTGACTTTGGCCCGTGCATGATCAGAAATGCAGGGGGGTCGGTACAAACAAGGTGGGGGGGGCAACCCCTACAAAAGGTAAGGCGTGTTCTGGTGCTTAACGAGAGAGTTCTTGTTGATTGTTTAGATAGGTGTGGGGTGTTTTGTTTTTGTTGTTGTTGGGTGGGGAGTATAGGCTGGGTCTCAATTGTTATGGGGGTAGTACCGGGGGGGCTTCCCTAGGGGGGGGTTTCGCGTAGTGTTTAATTGTGTGATCGCTTCTAGTAAGACAGTAGTGCACAGTGGGGCAGCAGCCTCAGGTGCTGTATGCTTTTTTTTGTGCTGTAGGTTGGTTGGGGTTGTGGGGTGTTTGATTTGTAGGTTGTTTTTTAAGTTTTAAGTGAAAGTAATGCAGTAGCAGTAATGCAGCACCTCCTATTGTGTATCTTTAAACTGCTTTTTAGCGTTTAGTAACGCAGCGCCACTGATGTGCAGCTAGGCTGTGCATGGAAGCAAATATTACGACCCCTATGAATGCACGCATCCTTTTCATATAGCCAGGTCTAGTAAGGACTCTGGTCTTTACTAACTTTACTTACTTCATTTTTGGCTTGTGCATGGCAAAAGTCTGAGGGCCGGCCGCGCCCTGATGTGCAGCTTTGTTGCTGTGCAGGGCAAACAAGAACTACAAAGTGACTAGGCCTGAGAATGGTAGGCTTATGGTAAGAGTAGCCATGTTTTCTAGTAGTGGGGGGGGGGGGACTCTGGTCTCGACTTCATTTTTGGCAGTGCCCCCTCTTAAGGGCTGGAATCCCCAGGGTACCATGGTGGGGGGGGTGGGGTTGGGGGGTGTGGTGTTTGGTGTTTCGGTTTTGAACCACGCTACCGACACGTCTACCCGGAGGCGAAGCCTGACACGTCAGCAAACGGCCTTGTAACTAACTCGCTTCCTTCACCACCTGTCTCTCCGTCGCGAACACTCTCCGCCTACTTTTAGCGTCGCTGCGTAGAACTTGTACCTTTTCAAGTACTCAGGTCTAGTCTCTCTAATATCAGTAGTGCAGAAGCAGCAACCACCTAATGCTAGTGGGTAATATCTTCTTAACATGAATCTTGAAATATTTTTCATGTGGGTGCCATTTTTTAGTGAAAGTAAGTGCAGCCGCCAATGATTTGCAACTAGGATGTCTGCAGGTAGTCAGGTCTAGTCCCTCTAATGTCAGTAGTGCAGCAGAAGTGCAGCACCACCTGTTGTGTATCTTTAAATGGTCTTTAGCGCATTTGTAGTGTAAATTCATGCCGCGCCACTGATATGCAGCTTGGCTGTGCATGGCAACAAGTACTACAACCCTGAGAATGTATGCTCCCTTTTCAGATATCCAGGTATAGTAAGGACTCTGGTCTCGAATTGATTATACCTTTCCACGTAGCCAGGTGTAGTAATAGTAGTGCAGCAGTAGTGCAGCAGCAGCAGCAGTAGTGCCTAGGAATGTATGCTTTCCCATTTTTTTATTATAGCCAGGTTCCGTGGTCCCTTCTCCTTCTAGGAAGTAGGAGTTGCAGCAGTAAGTGCAGGCACACTAGTGCATAACTGTGAAGTGAATCTTTAAAAAAATTATTTTTGTATAAATTGATAAGAGTTTGTAGTGTATAGAATGCCCGCACGCACTGATAGTGCAGCTCGCAAAATCATAAGTAAAAAGAGGTTGTATTATTACATTGCAGCAAGTACGCACACCACCCCTTTTGATTTAAATTGCTTCCTTTTGAAGGCTTACCTTTAGAAGGACTAGACCTGTGTACAAAGGTCTGGTCCTTATAAAATAGCCCTTCCTGCCACCCTTGGTCCCATATCTAGTCCGTCTAAAGCAGCCCTTCCCGTCACGGTTGGACAAGTCCCTTTAACATATTTGCCCTACCCCTGGCCTGTTACATACATACATACATACATGCATGCATGCATGCATGCATACGTACATACATACGTACATACATACATAAATACATGCATACATACATGCCTGCCAGACATACGTGTAAAGAGTGCACACAACCGGTAACAGCACTCAGCCACTCAGCACAGCTCACAGAGGGGGGTGCAAAGCCCCCCTGCCGACAGCGCACTCAGCACAGCCTCAGCGAGAGGTGGTGGCAATGCCCCCTGCCCGACCAGCACGCAGCAACAGCTCAGCAGAGGGGGGGGCGATGCCCCCTGCGACCCAGCCCAACTCAGCAACAACTTTGTAGCGAGAGGGGGGTTGGCAGCCTCTGGCCGACAGCCACTCAGCACAGCTCAGCGAGAGGGGGGTGGCAAGCCCCTGCCGACCAGCACTCAGCACAGCTCAGCGAGAGGGGGGTGGACTGCCTCGCCCCCACCAAGTAACTCACACGCTCGCGAGAAGGGGGATGGCATGCCCTTGCCCTGAACAGCACTCAGCACAGCTCAACGAGGAGGAGGTGGCATGCCCTTGCCCTGAACAGCACTCAGCACAGCTCAGCGAGAGGGTGTGGCAGTGCCCTTTTGCCCTGAACATCACTATCACAGCTCAACGAGAGGAATGTGCATGCCCTTGCCCTGAACAGCAAACTAGCAACAGCTCACGAGGAGGAGGTGGCATCCCTTGCCCTAACAGCACTCACCACTCAAACGAGGAGGAGGTGGCATGCCCTTGCCCTGAACAGCACTTAGCACAGCTCAACGAGGAGGAGGTGGCATGCCCCTGCCCCGCCCAGCCCCAGGGGCAAAGCCCCCAACACTGTCAGGACCACGGGCCATGTGCACCAAGTGCTCGCCGTGACCCACTGCAAAGCCACCGATACGAGAGAGGGGTGTGTTGGAACGTGTGTGGGCGGGGGAAGAGGAGAGAAACCCTGCTCCATTGGAAGGACTGCCTCCTTCGCCATCAACGGGCCCCTCCAGACGACGGCGGTTTTAAGGCCCCCGGTAATGCGGGGGGCCTGCGGTTGTGGTGTGGTGGGTGGCTGGCCCCGGTTAGGTGGTGTGGGTGGTGTGGTGGCTGCGGGTTGGGTTGGTGGTGGGTGGTGGCTGAAGTGGGGGGGTTTTTTGTGGTGGTGGTGGCGCGGCTTAGGCCGGTGGTGAAGGGGGTGGTGGTGTGATTTTTTCTTTTTTTTTTTAAAGAAAACCCGCGGTTGGGGTGATCCTTGGAAGGGCTGCCACCTTCGCCAGCACGCCCCGCGGTCCAGAGCTGAGGCGGTGGCTGAAATGGCTCGTTGGTCAAGGCGTGGGCTGTGCGGGGGGGTTGTTTTTGTTGGGTGGGGTGGTGGTGTGGATGCAAGTGGTTGTGTGTGTGGCTGCAGTTGGGTGGTGGTGGTGGCGGTGGCGGTGGCGACAAAAAACAGAAGTCCTCCTGTCATTTCACTATTAACCAACTTTTCTTGCATTCACACTTCCTCTAGGGTACAAACATGACAACCCCTGGAAAGGAGGGGTTTGGGCCAAGTGGGGGGGGAATTTTTCTTTTTTTTTGGGTGGTGGTGGTTTTGTTTGTGTGTGTGGTGGTGTGTGAGTGTGGGGGGGGGGGGGGGCCGCGGTTTTGGGGGGGAAGGGAGTGGTGCGGTTATTTTTCTCTTTTTTTTGGTGTTGCTTTTGCTTGTTTGTGTTTTTGTTTTTGGCTGTGTTTGTGTTGGATTTGTTGGCCTGTTTGTTGTTTTGTGGGTATTATTGGTGTTGTGTGTTGTATATTGCTTTTAAAAAGGTTGGGTAAAATCAATGGCTCGTGTGGTTGTTGCAGTGTGTTTTGTGTGGTTATTAGTTTGTGCTGTGCTATTCGCGTAATGATGTTGTTGTGTTGCGTGTTGGGGTCCGTGTATTGGTGGGGTTTTGTGCTTGTGTGAGGGCGTGCGTTGTGGACCTTCACCTGCAATGGGTGTTCCTGTTTTTTTGTGGAACGCGTACGCAAATAGAAGCGACGCCGGGCACGTTGCCCGGCCCCCAGAACCCACGTGGAGGCGCAAAAGCGCGGAGCCGTGTGGGTTCTGGGGGAACATTTCTGACTACTTCAGCTGGACCCAATGTAGTTAAAGTTTAGCAGTTTTTAGTTTTATGAAACATTTGGCTGAACGTTGTCGGGCTTCGTGCGCAAGCGACAACGGAAACGTTTTAGCATCCACCGGCAGGGAGTTTTTCATAGGTAGAAGTGGAGAAAGTAATGCCTACGATCCGTAGCCGATAGCGCTTACAAACTTGAACCAACTTTTGTGTAGATTTTGAGAAACCCCGGCGATGCTGACAAAATAAACTAAACTAAAAAGTCAAAACAATGCGCCCTTCAAATATGAAGCATGGTTGGTGCGGAGGTGGGTTGGAATCGTTTTCAAACGCCTGGAACATCTTCCGACAGACGGACAGCGACGACGGCGGAGAGAGGAACGCCGGGGGGAACTTAGAGGCTTCAGCACCAGGCCCCCGGGGGGTCCAAGGGGCCTAAAAGCGACGAACGGGGTGAATCTGGGGGGGCTCCGCCAAAAACAGTGCTCACCTGCAGCCCAGGAAGCATAGTCCTTCTTGGCCGGCTTCTTCGACTTTTCCGTGGATCCTTTGCTTTTCTCTGCCAACCCTGACCTTGCCTTCTCTGTAGAGCCGACCTTGAAGCTGCTACCCTCAGGCTGGCCTCTGCTGTCTTGGGTTCTAGGGGTGCGCCCTGCCCTTGACTTCTCTACAGAGCCAACCTTCAAGCTGCCAACCTCCTGTTGGCCCTTGCTGTCTTGGGTCCCAGGGGTGCGCCCTGCCCTTGACTTCTCTGCAGAGCCCACCTTGAAGCTGCTACCCTCCGTTGCCCTTGCGTGTTTGGGTCCCAGGGTGTGCCTGTGTAAAGGTTTGCTTCCATCCTCCTAGAGATCGTGAGGGGGAGGGGGGGGTGGGAAGATGGGGGGGGTGATGATAAGGGGAGTGGAGCGGAGGTGGATGCGGTGATGAGAGGAGGGCACGGGGAGGGAGGTGAGGGGTATTTGCGGTAGAGTTCTGTGGCGTTCGGCGGTCCTGGGTCTATTTTTGCTGCATGCTGTGAGTGGCGTGGCTGGCGTGTGGCGGGGCTGGCCCAACTGGGGGCGGCGGCGTTTGCGTCTCGTAGGCGGGGCCGTTTGCGGTAGGGGCGCGGGGCGCTGGTGCTGCTCAGGGGGCGTGCGTTCCCGTGCGGTCGCTTCCGCGCGGGCTGGCGGCTGCGAAGCGCCGGGGCGAGGCCGGGGCGGGGGCTGGCAGGGACGGGTGGTGCTGCCTGCGGGGCGGGTGGGTGCCTGCTGGGGGCGTGGCCCGCGTGGGCTACCGCGGGGCGGGCTGCTGCCGCGGGCGGGGCCGGGGGGGGGGGGGGGGGGGGGTGGGGGGGGGGTCTGGCGGGCCGGGCCGGGCCGGGCAGGCCGGGACCGGGCCGGGGCCGGGCGGGCCGGGCGGGGAGGGCGGGGCGTGTGGGTGTGCTGCCTGCTAGCGGAGGCGGTTTGGTGCCTGGCTGGGGGCGTGGCGGCGGCGTGGGCTGAGCCGGGGAGGGAGGTGATAGAGGAGGGGACAGGCGGGGGGGGGGGGGGGGGGGGGATGAGGGAAGGGAAGGGAAGGGGAGGGGAGTGTGGTGCTGATTGAGGGGAGGGTTGGTGATGATGGGGGGAGTGGAGCGGAGTGGATGAGCGGGGAGGGAGGTGATGAGAGGGAGGGGAAGGGGGGGGGGGGGGGGGGGGATGATGAGGGAAGGGAAGGGAAGGGGAGGGAGAGAGGAGTGGTGGTGCTGACTGCAGGGAGGACAGGGACAGGGACAAGACAAGGAAGTGGTGTGGGGAAAGGGGAGGGTGTGGAAGGGGAGGGGTGGTGATGATAGGGGAGGGAGCAGAGAAGGGGAGGGAGGTGATTAAAGGGAGGGGGAGGGCGAGATACGTCTCTCACAAGAAAGCGACAAGGGGTACAGATGTTGTTTGGTATCTTAAACAAACTGAAACAAGTCCTATGCAGCGTCGCAACGGACGCGGAACATTGAGGCAGTGTGTTGCAACGGAACGAAAGGTGGCAACGGTGGAGCTGACCAAAGCGAGTTAATTACACGACCGTTGGATGACATGCCAGGCTTCAATTTTTTGGTCGGACAAACGGACAAATGGGTAAACATGGGGGCTCCCACCCCCTTGAAGAGGGGGCTCCGCCAAAAACATCAACAGGAAATAGTTAAGTTAAGATTTACATGAAGTCCTCATACCTTCTGGTTCGGGAGGCGTGTTCGCAGCGCTGTTAGGTCCAGAGCGTCTGCCACTAAATTTAAATTTAAATTCAAATTAATTCCTCATACATTGTGGTTTAGGAGGCGTGTTCGCAGCGCTGTTAGGTCCAGAGCGTCTGCCACTAAATTTAAATTTAAATTCAAATTAATTCCTCATACATTGTGGTTTAGGAGGCGTGTTCGCAGCGCTGTTAGGTCCAGAGTGTCTGCCACTCAAATTCAATTCAAATTCAAATTTAAATAAATTCCATATCCCTTGTGGTTTAGGAGGCATATTCGCAGCGCTGTTAGGTCCAGAGCGTCTGCCACTCAAATTCAAATTGAGTCCTCATACCTTGGGTTAAGGAAGCGTGTTTGCAGCGCTGATAGGTCCAGAGCGTCTGCCACTCAATTCAAATTACATTTAAATTAATTCCTCATACCTTGTGGTTTAGGAGGCGTGTTCGCGGCGCTGTTTGGTCCAGAACGTTTGCCACTAAATTAAATTCAAATTCAAATTTCCTCAATACCTTGTGGTTTGGGAGGTGTGTTCGCAGCGCTGTTTGGTCCAGAGCGTCTGCCACTCCCGCCAGGAGTCCCATACTGGCCAATGTGCCCCCATACCCCACCAGAGCTTGGGGGGGTTCCTGCCGCACTGCCACCCCCTGACATGCCGCCGGCAGTATCCACGCTTTGTCTGCGACTTCCTGATCTGCGCCGGTTTTTCTTTTTTGGCTTGTTGGCAGCTGTGAGTGGGGGGTGGGTAGGGAGTTAATGTGCGTGTGTGTGTGTGTGTGTGTTTATGTTTGTGAGGTTGTATGCGTGTGTTGTTAGGCTTGTCGGCAGCTGCGAGTGGGTGGCGGGTAGAGATTTAATGTGCGTGTGTGTTTATGCTATGGGTCCATGACTTCAAAACGTTTCATACAAATGACAGTGTGTGGATGTACGCGTGTCCCTGTTTGTATGTGAGGTGTGTGAGGAGTGTGCGTTTATGTTAGTGTGGTTGTATGCGTGTCCTTACTTGTATGTGAGGTGTGTGTGTTTGCATATGAGGTGTGAGTGTACTTGGGGGTATGTGAGGCGTGTGTTTATGTGTATGTGTATGTGTGTGTTTGTATGCGTGGGTTTGCTGGTGTGAATGTGTGAGTGTGTTTGTATGTGTTTATATGTGTCTATGTATGTGTTTTTGTGTGTGTGTTTGCATATGAGGTGTGCACTTACATGTTTGTATGTGAGGTGTGCATTTGTATGTGTAAGTGTGTGTGTTTGTATGTGTATGTGTGTGTTTGTATGTGTAAGTGTGTGTTTGTATGTGTATGTGTATGTGTGTGTTTGTATGTGTATGTGTGTGTTTGTATGTGTGTGTTTGTTTGTATGTGTATGTGTACGTGTGTGTTTGTATGTGTATGTGTGTGTTTGTATGTGTATGTGTATGTGTGTGTTTGTATGTGTATGTGTGTGTTTGTATGTGTATGTTAAGTGTGTGTTTGTATGTATGAGGTGGTCGGTGCGGCTTGGGGAGGGGGACGGGTGAAGTGGGAGAGGCAGGGAGGGGGATGGGCGGGTGGGCAGGGAGGGGGAGTGGTTTTTATATGTGCTATGGGTGGGGGCATGTGGAGGGGTGGGTTGGATGTGCTACTGTGTATGGGGGGGGGGGGGGAGGTGTGAGGTGGGTGGGGGTGGGAGGCTGTGATGCTGTATGGGGGGTTCGTATGTGTATTGTGGGGTGTTTGTTATGTGGGTTTTTGTATGTGTAGGTGTGTTCGTGCTGTTGATGTGATACGGGTGTGTTCTGTTGGTGTATGTGTGCTGTTTGTAAAGTGCTCATGTGTCATGTGTGTGTTGCATGTGTGTATTTGTAGGTGGATGTGTGTGCTGTATGGGTATGGTGTGTTTGTATGGTAGGTGTGTGGTGTGGGGGACATGTGTGTGTTGTTCAGTATGTGTGTGTGTTTGTGTTTATATGTGTGTGTTCGTATGTGTGTGTTTGTCTGTGTATGTGTGTGTTTGTATGTGTATGTGTGTGTTTGTATGTGTATGTGTGTGTTTGTATGTTTATGTGTGTTTTTATGTGTATGTGTGTGTTTGTGTGTGCATGTGTGTGTTTGTATGTGTGTGTTTGTGTTTATATGTGTGTGTTTGTATGTGTGTATGTGTTTATGTGTGTATGTGTGTGTTTTATTTTCTTGTTTGTATGTTTGTCAGTGTGTGGATGTTTACATGTGCGGGGTTTCCCTCCCCCACACCCACCCACACCCGCATGTGTGTCCTGACATTCATCTACCAGCCCCACTCAAAACACACACCCATGCTTGTGCTCACCTTCCTCTGTAGCTACTCCTGAACTAGCAGCTCCCCTCTTGCGCTCCTCTTCACACGTGTTCACTACAACCTCCTCCTCACTGCTGATACCTGATGTGACGCCGTCCCTACCACCCCCACGCACCCAAACACCCACCCATACATGTGTGTGCTCACCTTCCTTTGTAGCAGCTCCCCCCTTGCGCTCCTCTTCACACGTGTTCGCTACAACCTCCTCCTCACTGCTGATACCTGATATACTGCTGTCCCTGCCACCCAAACACCCACCCACCCAAACACCCACCAACCCATGCTTGCGCCCACCTTCTCTGCAGCCGCTCCTGAACCAGCAGCAACTTCCTTGCGCTCAACCTCCCAGGCATCAACAGCATCAACCACCAGCACCACACCCACGCCCCCATATTTGTGGTGTGACCCTCCTCTGTCACCTTCGAACACCCACCCACACATGCCTCTCTCTCACACACACACACACACTCTCACCTTCCTCTGTAGCCGCTCCTGAACTAGCAGCTGCCCCCTTCCACCCACTTTCCTGGGCAATAACAGCAGCACCACCATTACCCCCCTCCCCCCCCCCCCACACAAACACACACACAGTCACACACACTCTCGCACACACACACTCTCACCTTCCTCTGTAGCCGCTCCTGAACTAGCAGCTGCCCCCTTCCACCCACCTTCCTCAGCAATAATAGCAGCAGCACCAGTACCCCCCCCCCCCCCCCCCCCCCCCCCCCCCCCACACACACACACAGTCACACACTCTCTCACACACATGCACACTCACCTACCTCTGTAGTCGCTCCTGAACTAGCAGCTGCCCCCTTCCACCCACTTTCCTGGGCAACAACAGCAGCACCACCATTACCCCCCCACCCCCCACCCCACACACATACACAGTCACACACACTCTCACACACACACTCACCTTCCTCTGTAGCCGCTCCTGAAGAAGCAGCAGCCCCCTTGCGCTCCTCTTCAGACGTGTTCACTAGAATCTCATCCTCGCTGCTGATACCAGATGTACCGCCGTCCGATGGAAGGTAGGCTGTATATAGGCAGTACAAGGGTACAGGGTTTAGGGTACGGGCAGTACATCAGACAGCACGTAAGGTTTAGGGTTCATGGTCTGTAGATGAGGGAGTAAGGCGGTAGAGGGAGCGCATTGAGGAAGTGCACTATCTTCGATGGATGCAAATGCCAAACAAATAAATTGTATAAAAAATACGAGAAGAATGGCCAAGGGGCCTCTAAAACGTTGCTCATGTATGCATGGCAGAATAGTGGCCTGAAGGCGCTCTCAGCTGCCAAAGTTGCTCCCAAACTTTGCCTAAATCCGCCCCAACGTCACTATCATGGGCATCACTTTGTCAAACACTCCCCCCCACCCACCTATCCCTCCAACCCACCAATTCCACCCGCTCCTCACCACCATTACCGACTGTCACCCCCTCCCGACCACCCGCACAAAACATGGACATACTCACCACTTTCAGCTGCCAAACGCTGTTTCAATTTTTTGCCTAAATCCGCCCCAACCTCACTACCCAGCATGCCAGTGGGCTTGTCTTGGACCAACACTGGCCTAAATATAACAATGCAATGTCATGTCACTCACTGCTCTCAGCCGTCAAACGCTGTTTCAAAATCTCGCCTAAATCCTCCCCAACCTCGCTATCATGGGCATCAGATTGTCAAACACGCGCCCCCCCCCTTCCCCCCCCCCACTGGCTTAAGTATGACAAAGTAATGTAATATAATGTAATGTGATGTAACTCACCACTCTCAGCTGCCAAACGCTGTTTCAGAATCTCGCCTAAATCCGCCCCAACCTCACTATCCAGCATGCTAGTGCGGCGGCCCTTAGGCAAGGGCGGCTTCTTGACAGTTAGCACGCTAGTGGGGACAGGGGAGGCGGCAACGGCGGCGGCAATGGGGGTGCGCTGAGCGGTGCTTCCCTGCGTGGGCAGGTATGAGCAGGAAGATAAGCGTCTGTAAAAAATAAAAATAAGGTAAATAAATAAAAGGCCCTAGTGCGGCGGCCCTGAAGCAAAGGGCAGCTTTTTGTCAGTTAGCACGCTAGTGGGGGTTGCCATGGGAGGGAGTGTTTAGCTGTATAAGACTTTATTAAAAGATCAATCTAGCTCTATGAGCAATAAAGAATATATTTGAAATAGGCCCAATACCTACCACCCCCATAAGAGGGTGTGAATTGAAACGTTTAAGGGAAAATCATTTTTTTCCTGGGGGCAGGATCTTTCCCCCCCCAAAATAAGGATAGGGGAGGCGGCAACAGCGGCGGCAATGGAAGTGCGCTGAGCGGTGAATCCCTGCACGGGGGCAGGTATGAGCAGGAAGGTAAGCGTTATAATACATAAATAAATTGGTCAATAAAAGGCGGTGGCCCTTGGGCAAGCATCTCTCCTGTGTATGGAGGTTAGAGCAGAAATATGAGCGTTTTTATAAATAAATAAATACACACATAAATAAATACATCTTATACATAAATAAATAAATAAATAGCGGCAGCGGCCCTTGGTCAAGGGTTTCTCCTGCCTGGGGAGGTATGAGCACAACTTTGTTTTTTATAAATAAATAAATAAATAAATAAATAAATAAATAAATAAATAAATACACACATAAATAAATAAATACATATCCAACACATAAATAAATAAAAGGCGGCGGCTCTTGGTCAAGGCTTTCTCCTGCCTAGGGAGGTATGAGCACAAATATGTTTTTTATAAATAAATAAATAAATAAATAAATAAATAAAAGGACCGGTCCCTGGCCAACCATCTGTCCCGCGAGGGAAGGTATGAGCACGCCAACGAGCGGGATCGTAGGCGCACGCCACATGCGCATGAACCTGCAACATGGGCCTGTCACCTCAGGCTGATAAGGGCGGTCAGATTTATTTTTACATCTGCTTATACATTGCTGAATGCCGTCCCGACTGGTACAAAATCCTTGCAAGCTGAAAGGATTTTATACAAGTTGGGACGGCATTCAGCGATGAAATTTTGCTTATACATTACTGAAATGCTGCGTGCCGCCCACCTTGTACAAAATCGTTGCAAGCAGAATGGGTTGTGTACAAGATGGGACGGTATTCAGCAATTGACTTCTGCTTATACATTGCTGAGTACTGCCCAACTTGTACAAAACCCTTGCAACCAGAAAGGGTTTTGTACAAGATGGGACAGTACTCAGCAATGACCTTCTGCTTATACATAGCTGAATGCCACCCAACTTGTACAAAACCCTTGCAACCAGAAAGGGTTTTATACAAGTTAGGGCATCAGTCAGCAAAGACCCTCTGCTTCATCATTGCTGAATTGCTGAATGCCGTCCCGACTGGTACAAAATCCTTGCAAGCAGAAAGGATTTTATACAAGTTGGGACGGCAGTCGTCAAAGACCTTCTGCTTATACACTGCTCAATGCCGCCCCGTCTGGTACAAAATCCTTGCAAGCAGAAAGGGTGCAACACAAGTTGGGAGGACACTCAGCTATGAACTTCTGCTTTCTCATAGCTGAATGCCATCCCAACTTGTAACAAACCCTTGCAGGCATACAGGATTTAATACAAGTTAGACGGTACTCAGCAAGACAATGCTGCTTCATCAATGCTGCATTGCTGAGTGCTGTCCCGACTGGTACAAAATCCTTGCAAGTTGAAAGTTTTTTAGACAAGTTGGATCGGCAGTCAGCAATTAATTTCTTCTTATACACTGCTGCATGCATTCCCGACTTGTAACAAATCCTTGCAAGCAGAAAGGATTTTGTACAAGTTGGGACGTTACTCAGCAATGAAATTCTGCTTTCTCATAGCTGAAAGCCATCCCAACTTGTAACAAACCCTTGCAGGCAGAAAGGATTGAAAACAAGTAAGACGATACTCAACCATGAAATTCTGCTTTCTCATAGCTGAATGCCATCCCAACTTGTAACAAACCCTTGCAGGCAGAAAGGATTGAAAACAAGTAAGACGATACTCAACCATGAAATTCTGCTTTCTCATTGCTGAATGCCATCCCAACTTGTAACAAACCCTTGCAGGCAGAAAGGATTGAAAACAAGTAAGACGATACTCAACCATGAAATTCTGCTTTCTCATTGCTGAATGCCATCCCAACTTGTAACAAACCCTTGCAGGCAGAAAGGATTGAAAACAAGTAAGACGATACTTAACAATGAAATTCTGCTTTCTCATTGCTGAAATGCTGAATGCCGCCAAACTTGTACACAATTCTAGCAATCAGGAAGGATTTTATACAGGTTGGGTCGGCACTCAGCAATGAAACAGGTTGGGACGGCTCTCCATCAGATGTGGGGACTCCAAGCAAGCACCTATCGTGTTCAAGGTGGTGTGTGTGTGTGGGGGGGGGGGGGGGGGGGGCACCCCCATCGGATGTGGGGACTCCAAGCAAGCACCTATCGTGTTCAAGGTGGTGTGTGTGTGTGTGGTGTGTGTGTGTGTGTGTGTGTGTGTGTGTGGGTGTGGGGGGGGGTCACCTCCATCGGATGTGGGGACTCCTCTAAGCAAGCACCTATCGTGTTCAAGGTGGGAGGCACTCAGCAATTATACATGTTGGGACGGCACTCAGCAATGACCTTCTCCTTTTTCATTGATGAATGCCGTCCCAACTTGTCATCCATTCAGCATGTAACAGCAAATTCATTGCTGAGTTCCTCCCACCTTAGTAGTGCGGTTCAGAGACAAAATCGACTTTCTCCGATTGGACCCAAATTAACTAGGAATGATGGTTCAGACAAAATAAAATTTTGGAACATGTTGTCGAAACAATTTTTTGATTTTGGACCCACATTTACTTGTTGCAGTGATTTTTTCGCCAAAAATGCTTTTACATTCGTTGCTGACTCTCACAAAAGTTCTGGAGGGCCCTTAATTATGAAAGTATTGATGGGAACATTACAAAAAAGTTTCAAAAAAAAAGAAAAAAGTGGAGTGATATGGCCAGAAATAGGCTGCATGCAGTTTTTGCACCAAACCAACCCACTTAGGAGGCCGATAAAATTTGTGCCGCCCAATGTTTTTCACCCATCGCCTTGGCCACATAGTCCAGGACCCCCATAGAGCCATCGGACAACTCCTACGCCCATTCTGGCAACTTTGGGAGGAACCAAGGCTATTCACCTCCAATTATAGGGTCAAACACACATAGTAAGGGCCTACTCAGCCAAGAATCCAAGCCCGTCGGGCGCCTGGCGCCGAGCGCCAGGCGCTTAACTTCCGCCGATTAGTGGAGGAGTGCCATAAAGTAGTGCTAGCAAAGTACAACTATTGTCACCGTCTTCAAGCTTTTGGTTGAATGCTGTTGGACATACATACATGGGACCCTAATGCATCGTCTCCAATAATGGCGCTCCGAGCATTGTAGTGGCATGACCACAAGGTCCTAGCGCCCGACCCTCTCCCGACCGTACGGCCAAAATTATAATTACAGCAGAATAAAGCCTGCTCTAGAGGCTAAACCATCTCGTGGGAACCTTATTTAAGTACTAAGTTGTTGCTCCGCTCCTCGGGGGCCTCCTCGCTGCAGCCCGGAGGTGGTACGGAGTCAGTCCCAATTTAGGCCAGGAAGGGAGAGAAAGAGATGCTTCGCTGACTCCTGCGGTCTCACCAACTAGATAATAGCGACTGTAATCGCTCTGCAACAAAGAAGCTGGGGAAATCTTCGCGCACGCGATTTTCCCGAAGATTTTCACTTCCTCGGTTGCCTCAAATACGAGGCATGACAGGACCCAACCGACCCAACCGAAACCAACCTTGGGAGCCACACATCTCCTTGAAAACTGCGCTGCTCGAGAAATTAGACAGATGCATGCGTTCGCATTTGCACGCGCTTTCATCAGCATCCAATTCGACTTTTTTCGTGAAGGTCGACTTGTCTCTGAACCGCACTACCTTGTACAAAACCCTTGCAAATAGATAGGATTGTATAAAACTTTATTTATTTTATACGGTACTACTATTTTAAACTATTTTTATTTATTTTATACGGTACTACTGTTTTAAACTATTTTATTTTATACAGTACTCAGCAATGACCTTCTTATTAAACATTGCTAAATGCCGTCCCAACTTTATTTCACCCTTGCAAGCAGAAAGGATTTTATCCAAGTTGGATCGGACCTCAGCAATGAAATTATGTTTATATTTTTTTCTGAATGCCGTCCAGACTTGTAATGCTCCTTGGTGATCTTGGCATCCTCCTCGCTCTTCTTACTCTTAATAGGTGTGTATACATATATATATATGCTACAATATATGGATATTTATATATACAATGTTACAACATATGGATATTTATGTACAATTTCAATATGCATACCGGGTCGCATGCAATTTTGGCAGCCTCCTCGCTCTTCTTACTCTTCACTTGTCAGCATAAATATATACAAACGATGTTATAATATATGGATATTTATATGCAATGTTACAATATAGACATGTCTATATACAGTGTTACAATGCATACCGGCTCGTTGGTGATTATGCTCTTCACAGGAGTTAGTATATCCAGCTTGACTTCCATTGCGAAGGACAGCTGCTGTGACAGCGCTGATGTCCGTGTCTTCAGAACGCGGCTGACTGCAGGCCCCCCTTTGTCCACGCCCTCCTGGCTTGGCTTGGGTGACAGGTCTGAGCACCCCCCAAACGGAGAAACGTGCTCGTGCTCGTACTCCACCCCAACAACGCCAACAGGATCACAACTACCAAAAACACCGCCTCCTTGAAGGGCACCGCCAGCAGCAGCAGCAGCAATGCTACCACCACCACCACCACCACCACGATGAGTTCCAACGTCACTATCATCACTAGATCCTCCAATCAGGAGGTGAGCGTCCGCTTGGAACATCTGCCCTTCCCCCGATCCATTTACAGGAGACACTTCAGGGGTCACTGCAGGAGATGGAGACCTGGGGGTTAGCGCGGCACAGACAGCAACTCTCGCAGCTTCTGCTGGGTCTACCCGAGTAGGCATGGGGCTCATAGGCACTGACTTCCGTGGAACCAGGGCAGCACTCACTGCGCTCTCCGCCTCTTTGGCGATGGTGTTGGTGCTAGTGGTGGTGGTGGTGGTGCTGCTGGCTGCCTCGTTGGCTGTGGCGGCGGTGGCAGTGGTGGTGCTGGCTGCCTCGTTGGCTGTGGCAGCGGCGGTGGTGGTGGGGCTAGCTACCTCGTTGGCTGTGGCGGCAGTGGCAGTGGTGGTGCTAGCTACCTCATAGGCTGTGGCAGCGGCGGTGGTGGCGCTAGCTACCTCGTTGGCTGTGGTAGCGGCGGCGGCGGTGGTGGTGCTAGCTACGTCGTTGGATATGGCAGCGGCGGCGGCGCTAGCTACCTCGTTGGCTGTGGCTGTGGCGGGGGCAGTGGCGGCAGCGGTGGTGGTGCTAGCTACGTCGTTGGCTGAGGCCTTGGAGACAAACATGAGAGGAGAGGTGAAGCCAGGGGGTAGAGGCATGAGGCGAGAGGAGGGGGAGGCTGGGGAGGCATACTCCTGGGTGTTGAAGGCTGAGAGACGACGGTCGATCTGTTGGTGTGGGTGGGGTAGGGGAAGATGGTGTTAAGATTTAGGTTTGGATAAGGTGTATGTATAGGTATAGATTGGGGTTTTTCGTTACCCCTTATTTCACTAACTGCCATTATTTCCGCATATATCTATGTTTATGTTTGTGTATGTGTACATGTATATGCAAAAGTCTATGTATATGTGTAGGTTACAGTTTGCACTTACCACTGCTCTTGCAGGCATGCCGTCATTCTCCGAAGCAGTGCGTCGTGCTCCAGGTGGTAGATAGCACAATGTATACGTATATGTGTGTGTATATGCGTGCGTACATTTACATGTATATGTGTATATGTATATGTATATGTATATGTATATGTATATGTATATGTATATGTATATGTATATGTATATGTATATGCACATGTACATGTACATGCATATGTATACGTCTGTGTATATGTTTAAGTATGTATATGTTTATGCATATGTATACGTATGTGTATATGTATACGTATGTGTATATGTATACGTATACATTTGTGTACTTGTACGTGTATGTGTATGTGTATATTTCTATGTATATGTGTATGCGTATGTGTATGTATATGTATAGGTTAAGGTTTGCACTTATCACTACTCTTGCAAGCCTGCTGTCAACCTGCGAAGTAGTGCGTCGTGCTCCAGGAGGCAGATAACACCATCTTTAAGTATAAATGTATGTGTATGTAAATGAGTATGTACAGGTTTGCACTTAGCGCTGCTCTTGCAGGCCTGCCGTCAACCTGGGAAGCAGTGCGTCGTGCTCCAGGAGGCAGATAACACCGTCTATAAGTATATATGTATGTGTGTATATGTACATTTGCATGTTTACGTGTATGTATATATGTATGTACAGGTTTGCACTTACCGCTTCTCTTGCAGGCCTGCCGTCAACCTGGGAAGCAGTGCGTCGTGCTCCAGGAGGCAGATAACGTCCAGAGCCTGCCGAGTCCACTGAATTATGCGTGCTCAGATCTTCATCAGGCTGTGTAGTGGCAGAGGTAGGCCCCAACAAATGATTAAACAGTTTAGGGTTTAGGGTTTAGGGTTCAGGCTGTGTAGTGGCAGAGGTAGGCCCAAATATATCAATTAACAGTTCAGGGTTTGAATTTAGGGTTTAGGGTTTAAGGCTGTGTAGTGGCAGAGGTAGTCCCAAATAAATAAATAAACAGTTTAGGGTTTAGGGTTTAGGCTGTGTTGTGGCAGAGGTGGTCCCAAATAAATAAATAAACAGTTAAGGGTTTGAATTTAGGGTTTAGGGTTTAGGCTGTGTAGAGGCAGAGGTAGTCCCAAATAAATAAATAAACAGTATGCTCACTGTTTCTGCTCTTCACAGGTGAGGTTGGTTTGGGTTGGTTGAGGTTGGTTGAGGTTGGTCCAGGTTGGTCGAGGTTGGTTGAGGTTGGTCGAGGTTGGTTGAGGTTGGTCGAGGTTGGTTGAGGTTGGTCGAGGTTGATTTGGGGGGGGTAAGGTTTGATTTGGTTTGGATGACTTTGGTTCAGGGGAGGGAGGGATAAGATCAGCATATCATTTGGCTTTGTCTGTTTTGCTTTCTTCTAGTGAGCACAGTGATACATGTTTTTTATGCAGGCATGTGTGTACGCAGTACACTACAAGATGAGTGGTACCGTATGTATGTACGCAGTACACTACAAGATGAGTGGTACCGTATGTATGTACGCAGTACACTACAAGATGAGTGGTACCGTATGTATGTACGCAGTACACTACAAGATGAGTGGTACCGTATGTATGTACGCAGTACACTACAAGATGAGTGGTACCATATGTATGTACGCAGTACACTACAAGATGAGTGGTACCGTATGTATGTACACAGTACGTTCCAAGATAAGTGGTACTGTATGTATGTATGCAGTGCACTACTACATCATCAGTGGTATGTATGTGTGCAGCACGCTACACGATAGTGGTACCATATGCTAATACGCAGTACACTACTACATCATTGGTGCCATATGTATGTACGCAGTACGCTACAAGATAGTGGTACCATATGCATATACGCAGTCTCTACTACATCAGAGGTATGTACGCAGTACGCTACAAGCACTATAGTACTGCACATACCGCAAAACTGGAGGCACCGCCATAGGAGTTCACCTACACCACAGCACACAACACCACGCATCACATCACCACGCCACATCACACCACAACAAAGCACGCTACATCGCACCATACATCACCACGCCACATCAGTACCTGCATAGGGCAGTCACCTCCTGTTTACACAGCTCACTACAATAACTATAGTATTACACGCACCGTAAAACTGGAGGCATCGCCATAGGATGAGGTTACCTACACCTACACCTACACCACAGAATATCACAGCACACCACGCCTCATCACACATCATCACACCACAGCACGCCACATCGCACCACACATCACAACACAACACAACTACCTGCATAGGGTGGGCACCTCCTGGTTACACAGGACACTACAATAACAGCAATATTGCACGCATCGTAAAACTGGAGGCACCGCTATAGGACGAGCTCACACACACCTACACCACACCACACCACACATCACTACGCCACACCATACATCACCACACCACACCACAGCACACCACATAACATTACACCACACCTTACATCACCACACCACACATCACTACCTGCTAAAGCGGTCGACTCCTAGTTACACAGGACACTACAATAACAGCAATATTGCACGCATCGTAAAACTGGAGGCAACGCTATAGGACGAGCTCACACACACCTACACCACACCACACATCACTACGCCACACCATACATCACCACACCACACATCACACCATACATCACCACACCACAGCACGCCACAAAACATCACACCACACATCACTACCCCACACCTTACATCACCACACCACAATACGCCACACCACACATCACCACGCCACATCACTACCTGCTAAAGCGGTCGACTCCTAGTTACACAGGACACTACAATAACAGCAATATTGCACGCATCGTAAAACTGGAGGCAACGCTATAGGACGAGCTCACACACACCTACACCACACCACACATCACTACGCCACACCATACATCACCACACCACACATCACACCATACATCACCACACCACAGCACGCCACAAAACATCACACCACACATCACTACCCCACACCTTACATCACCACACCACAATACGCCACACCACACATCACCACGCCACATCACTACCTGCTAAAGCGGTCGACTCCTGGTTACACAGGACACAACAGTAACTATAGTATTGCACACACCGTAAAACTAGAGGCACCGCTTTAGGAAGAGTTCAAGTACACCTACACCATAGCACACCACACCACATATCACATCACCACGCCACATCACACATCACGACACCACAGCGCGCCACATAACATCACACCACACCACATCAAACCACAAATCACAACTACCAGCTAAAGGCGCTCGACTCCTGGTTACACAGAACACTACAAGAACAGCAGTTTTGCACACACCGTAAAACTGGAGGCACCGCCATAGGAAGCGTTCACGTACACCTACACCACAGCACGCCACACCACACATCACATCGCCACTCTACATCACCACACCACAGCACGCCACATAACACCACACCACACATCACCACGCCACATCACTACCAGCACAGGGTGGTCACCTCCTGGTTACACAGCACACTACAAGAACAGCAGTATTGCACGCACCGCACAAATAGAGGCACCGCCATAGGATAAGTTCGCGTACACCTACACCACAGCACGCCACATAACTCCACATATCACCACTACCTACATAGGGTGGTCACCTCCTGGTTACATAGTATGCTATAAGAACAGCAGTATTTCACGCACCGTCATACTGGAGGCCCTGCCATGGGAGAAGTGGCTATGCAGTGAGTCAGCATGATCTTTAATTGGAGTGTAGACAGCACTCGATCTTTGAGCATGAGAGGTAGAGGCTGGGGGGGGAGGGGGTAGAGGGTGAGGCTAGTGTGCATGGTGGTAGTGGTGTAGTGGTGGTGTGGCATAGGAGGAATGGCTGTGTAGTGATTCAGAATGATCTTTGATCAGAGTGGAGACAGCACGTGATCTTTGGGCTTGAGAGGTTGAGGCATTGGCTGGGGGGAAGGGGGGGGGGGGGGGGGGGGGGGGGGGGGGGGGGGGGGGAGGGTGAGGCTAGTGTCCGTGGTAGTAGAGGCGGTGGTGTGGTGGTGGTGGTAGTAGTGGTGGTGGTGGTGTAGTGGTGGTGTGCCATAGGAGTGACTGTATAGTGAGTCAGAACGATCTTTGAGCGGAGTGTAGAAAGCACTCAATCTCCGAGCTCGAGAGGCTGATGCGTTGGCTAGGAGGGGGGGGGGGGGGGGGGGGGGGGCTAGTGTGCATGGTAGTAGAGGTCGTGGTGTGGTGGTGGTGGTGGTGGCGTGCCTTGGAAGGACTGGCTGTGCAGTGAGTCAGAATGATCTTTAACCGGAGTGTAGACAGCACTTGATCTGCGAGCTCAAGAGGCTAATGCGTTGGCTGGGGGGTGGGTGGGTGGGTGGGGTGGTAGAGGGTGAGGCTGGTTTTCGTGGTAGTAGTGGTGGTGGTGGTGGTGTGCCATAGGAGGAGTGGCTCAGCAGTGGTCACTGATCTCTGATTGGAGTGTAGACAGCACTCGATATGCGGGCTCGGGAGGCTGATTTATTGGGTGGGTGGTAGAGGGTGAGGCTAGTGAGGTGTGGTGGTGGTGGTGGTGTGCCATAGGAGGAGAGGCTGATGCACAGGCTGGGGGGGGGGGGAGAGGGGGAGGCTAGTGTGTGTGGTTGTATAGGTAGTGGTGGTGGTGGTGGTGGTGGTGGTGGTGTGGTGTGGTGTGGTGTGCCATAGGAGCAGTGGCTCTACAACTTCAGAGGCTGATGAATTGCCTTGGGGGGGCAGGGGGGGGGGGGGGGGGGGGGGTAGAGGGGGGGGCTAGAATGCGCGGTAGTGGTGGTGGTGGTGTGTGTGTGTTGACTGACGCACAACCCCAACCAACCCCAACTTACAAAGGTCTTGCATGCTACGCCTCAAGGAGGGGTGTAGTGGTGGTGATGTGTGTGTGTGTGTGTGTGTCTGTGTTTGTTTGTTTGTTTACTTACGCACGACCCATCCAACACCAACTTACAAAGGTCTTGCATGGTGCGCCTCAAGGAGGGGTGTAGTGGTGGTGGTGGTGGTGGTATGTGCGTGTGTGTGTGTGTTTACTTACGCACAACCCCATATTACACCAACTTACAAAGGTCTTGCGTGCTGGTAGTTGTGAAGGAGGTGGTAGTAATAGTGGTGTAGTGGTGGTGTAGTTGTGGTGGTGGTACAACACACGGACACCACACACGACACACCAGTACGACACCCCACCACCACCACAACGTCATCATCATCATACACACCCTACCACTACCACGACCCACCAACCAACGACACCCCCACCCACAACTCTACCACCACACACCACCACCCGATACACACCACACCACATACACACACACACACCACAGACTACACACCACTACACAACACCATTACTACGCCACACACCACCACAACACACCACACTACACCACCACTAGACACACACACCCACCGCATCACACCCAGCACTACACACCACCATTCCATACCACCACCACCACCACCCCAAAAACCACAACC
>JACBWV010000109.1:229409-246909 GCA_013435795.1 Chlamydomonas sp. ICE-L
GGTATGTTGGGGTGGTGTAATGGTGGTGTAGATGTGGTAGTGGTGGTGTAGTTGTGGTGGTGGTGGTGGTGGTGGTGGTGGTGGTGTAGTGGGGTGAAAAAACAAAATTAAGAAAAAAGCTTACGTAGGTCTTGCATGCTGGTACATACTGTAACATAAACAACCACCACCTCATCTAACACCGACATACATACAACCCCATCCAACACCAACTGACGCACAACCCCATATCACACTAATGTACGGAGGTCTTGCATGCTGCACCTCAAAGAGGAATTTAGTGGTGGTGGTGTGGTGTGTGTGTGTGTGTTTGTTTACTGACGCACTACCCCCTCCTTCACCACCAACTTACGCAGGTCTTGCATGCTGCGCCTCATCCAACGCCAACGTATACAAAACCCCATCCAATACCAACGTACGCGCAACTCCCTCCAACACAAACTTACGCGCAACCCCAAGCAACACCAACAGCTTACGTGGGTCTTGCATGCTGGTAGTTGTGGAGGTGGTGGTAGTAATGGTGGTGGTAGTGGTGGTGTAGAGGTGGTGGTGGTGGTGGTGGTGGTGGTGGTGGTGGTGTGAAAAAACAACTTCCAAAACAACTTAAGTAATTCTTGCATGCTGCGCCTCAAGGAGGGGTGTGGTGGTGGTGGTGGTGGTGGTGGTGGTGGTGGTAGTGGTGTGAAAAAACAACTTCCAAAACAACTTACGTAATTCTTGCATGCTGCGCCTCAAGGAGGGGTGTGGTGGTGGTGGTGGTGGTGGTGGTGTGAAAAAACAACTTCCAAAACAACTTACGTAGTTCTTGCATGCTGCGCCTCATGGAGTTGTCGACGTCTCGAGCAGATCTCCGACTGCCGACAAAGTCTTGAGTTGACCTTCGACTGCTAACAGAGCTGCACCCACTGCTCCGGTGGCTCAACATACCCCCTTCAGTGACCCTGAGGCGGCTCACCTTCAGGCCTTTGATACTGGGGGCATTCGGGGTTGGGGAGTTTGGTTAGGTGTGGAGGATTTTGGGGGGGGGGGGGGGGGGATTGGGTTGCGGGGCTCAACTGCTCCTGTGGCTCGACAGGCCTCCACCAGTGACTCTGAGGCGGCTCACCTTCAGGCCTTTGATACTGGGGGCATACGGGTTGGGGAGGTTGGTTACGTGTGGAGGATTTTTTTATGGAGGGTGGGATGGGGTGTGGGGCTCAACTGCTCCTGCGGCTCGACAGGCCTCCACCAGTGACTCTGAGGCGGCTCACCTTCAGGCCTTTGATACTGGGGGCATATGGGTTGGGGAGGTTGGTTAGCTTGGGACAGGTTGGGAATTGTGTCTTTCTTTTTTGTGGGGTGGGGGTGGGGGTGGGGAATGGGGTGGGGGTTCAACTTCTTCAGTGACTCAGCATACCACCTCCAGTAACTCTGAGACGGCTCACCTTAAGGCCTTTGATACTGGGGGCACTCGGGTTGGGAATTTGCTTAGGTTGGGACAGGTTGGGAAGCTTTTTGGGGGTGGGTGGGTCGAGGGGGGTGGAGGGGGGGGGGGAGCGGAGGGGGGGGTTGACTGCTCCAGTGGCTCAACAGGCCACCTCCAGTAACTCTGAGGCGGCTCACCTTCAGGCCTTAGATACTGGGGGCATACAGGTTGGGGAGTTTGGTTAGGTTCAGAAGCTTGTTTATGTTTGGGGTGGGAATGGGGGTGGTGTTGGGTAGGGTGAGGTGGGGGGTGAGGGAGTTCAGCTACTCCTGTGGCTCGACAGGCATCCACCAGTGACTCTGAGACGGCTCACCTTCAGGCCTTTGATACTGGGGGCATACGGGTTGGGGAGTTTGGTTAGCTTGGGACAGGTTGAGAAGCTTTTTTTTGTGGGGGGTGGGGGTGGGGGTGGGGGTGGGGGTGGGGGTGGCAACTGCTCCGGCGGCTCAACAAGCCAACTCCAGTGACTCTTGAGACAGTTTACCTGCAAGCCTTTGATACAGGAGAATACAGGGTCGGGGAGTATGGTAAGGTTGAGAGGCTTGCTTTGAGTTTTTTTTTGGGGGGGGGGGGGGGGGGGGGGGGGGGGGTCTGTATGATTTTGGTCCCATATGCTACTAGATGGTTCGGTATGATTTCGGAATGCTTTGTTTTACTTCATGCCCATGCCCAAGCCGAAGCCAAAGCCCATACTTTGTACAGTCATGGAATCATACACACGCACAGGCACACAGACACACACACTTGCACGCGCACGCGCACATACACTGACACGCAAACAGACACACACGTACACGCACATGCACACAGACAAGCACACAGAAACACACGCGTGCACACACAGACACGCACACACACACACAAACGCACACGCACACTGACACAGACACGGACACGCACACTGACATACAAACGCACTCGCACAGACACGCACACGCACTAACACACAAAAACGCACACAGACACACAAACATACACGTACACGCACACAGATACGCAGACATACACGCCCACGCAAACACGCAAACGCACACAGAAACGCACACGTACACGCACAGACACGCACACAGACACACACGTACACGCACACAGACACACAAACGTACACGCACACAGATACGCACACATGCACACACACGCACGTGCACATAGACACACAAACGTACACGTACACGCACACAGATACGCACACGGACACACACACGTACACGCACACAGACAGACAAACGTACACTTACACACACGCACAGACACGCACACAGGCACGCACAGATACGTACACGTAAACATACACGGACGCGCACGTACACGCACACAGACACAGACACGGACATACACAGACAAGTACACGGACACGCACACAGACACGTACCCGTATCCATACAAGTATACAAAGATACAATCCGACGCGTATATAAACACACACACGCAAACACACTCACACATGCACGCACACACACGGAAACACGCGCACACACACACACGGAAACACACGTACAAACACAAGCAAACACACATGCACACACACATGCACACACAGGGAATAACTCTCGGACACACACATGCACACACACGTACACACACAGCATGCAAACACACAGCATGCAAACACACACAGCATGCATCATCACTCACAAGCTATCCATCTCCAAGGCATTCTCTTCGGCCAGATTGACTGAACCTCACTCTCATACCTCATGTAGGCATGCACACAAACACATGCAAACACTTAAACAAAAACACACACATGCACACACACAGCATGCACCATCATCACTCACAAGCTATCCATCTCCAAGGCATTCTCTACGGCCAGATCGACTGAAGCCTCACTCTCATACTCCACGTAGGCATGCACTAGGTTCGTATTTGAGCAAGAGTCCTACAGCGGATGGGGTTGTGCTTAAGTTGATGTTGGATGGGGTTGTGTGATGAACATATGAATTCACTAGGAGAGTATTCAAGTAGGAGTCCTGCATTGGATGGGGGTGTGCGTAAGTTGGTGTTGGATGGGGTTGTGTGATGAACATATGAATGCACTAGGTGAGTATTCAAGTAGGAGTCCTGCAGTGGAGGGGGTTGTGCGTAAGTTGATGTTGGATGGGGTTTTGTGATGAACATATGAATGCACTAGTAGAGTATTCAAGTAGGAGTCCTGCAGTGGATGGGGTTGTGTGATGAACATATGAATTCACTAGGTGAGTATTCAAGTAGGAGTCCTGCAGTGGAGGGGGTTGTGCGTAAGTTGATGTTGGATGGGGTTGTGTGATGAACATATGAATGCACTAGGTAAGTATTCAAGTAGGAGTCCTGCATTGGATGGGGTTGTGCGTAAGTTGGTGTTGGATGGGGTTGTGTGATGAACATATGAATGCACTAGGTGAGTATTCAAGTAGGAGTCCTGCAGTGGATGGGGTTGTGCGTCAGTTGGTGTTGGATGGGGTTGTGTGATGAACATATGAATGCACTAGGTGAGTATTCAAGTAGGAGTCCTGCATTGGATGGGTTTGTGCGTAAGTTGGTGTTGGATGGGGTTGTGTGATGAACATATGAATGCACTAGGTGAGTATTCAAGTAGGAGTCCTGCAGTGGATGGGGTTGTGCGTCAGTTGGTGTTGGAGGGGGTTGTGTGGTAGGCGTAGGCATGCACTAGGTGCGTATTTGAGCAGGAGTCCTAAATGGATGGGGAGAGGCAGCGATAATAAAAAATAAAAAAGTATGCCTTATTACGAGGCGTGAGGTTGAGAGGGCCAGCCTGTTTGATTTCACCAAGGCTGACCACCAAGAGGCTGCTGTATACAGTACATATGTTTGATGGACGCAGGCATGCACTAGGTTTGTATTTGAGCAGGAGTCCTACAGTGGATGGAGTCCTACAGTATCTGAGCATGTGCAAGCTAGTTGAGTCCTGCAGGGCAAGGGAGGGGCAGCGGGACATATCAAGACTGTATGATGGACATAGGCATGCACTAGGTTCGTATCTGAGCGTGTGCAAGCTAGTAGAGTCCTGCAGGGTTAGGGGAGGGGCAGGGGAACATATCAAGACTGTATGATGGACATAGGCATGCACTAGATTCGTATCTGAGCGTGTGCAAGCTAGTAGAGTCCTGCAGGGCAAGGGAGGGGCAGCGGGACATATCAAGACTGCATGATGGACGTAGGCATGCACTAGGTTCGTATCTGAGCGTGTGCAAGCTAGTAGAGTCCTGCAGGGTTAGGGGAGGGGCAGGGGAACATATCAAGACTGTATGATGGACGTAGGCATGCACTAGGTTCGTATCTGAGCGTGTGCAAGCTAGTAGAGTCCTGCAGGGTTAGGGGAGGGGCAGGGGAACATATCAAGACTGTATGATGGACGTAGGCATGCACTAGGTTCTTATCTGAGCATGTGCAAGCTAGTAGAGTCCTGCAGGGTAAGGGGAGGGGCAGGGGGACATATCAAGACTGCATGGTGGATGCAGGCAAGCACTAGGTTCGTATCTGAGCGTGTGTAAGCTTGTTGAGTCCTGCAGGGTTAGGGGAGGGGCAGGGGGCATATCAAGACTGTATGATGGACGTAGGCATGCACTAGGTTCGTATCTGAGCGTGTGCAAGCTTGTTGAGTCCTGCAGGGTTAGGGGAGGGGCAGGGGAACATATCAAGACTGTATGATGGACGTAGGCATGCACTAGGTTCTTATCTGAGCATGTGCAAGCTAGTAGAGTCCTGCAGGGTAAGGGGAGGGGCAGGGGGACATATCAAGACTGCATGGTGGATGCAGGCAAGCACTAGGTTCGTATCTGAGCGTGTGTAAGCTTGTTGAGTCCTGCAGGGTTAGGGGAGGGGCAGGGGGACATATCAAGACTGTATGATGGACGTAGGCATGCACTAGGTTCGTATCTGAGCGTGTGCAAGCTTGTTGAGTCCTGCAGGGTTAGGGGAGGGGCAGGGGGACATATCAAGACTGCATGGTGGATGCAGGCAAGCACTAGGTTCGTACATGAAAAAGTACAAGTACTACAAGCCACGTTGGCAAGCTTGTCAATTATTACAAATTAAAAGTAGCTTTTAAAGTCATGCAGGGGAATAATATATGATTTTTTCTTTTATTATTATTATACTCATCATCATAATCGGGGGGTGTATGTGTGCGTGTGCCAAAAGTATGTGGGGAGGCGCACGCTGTTAATCGTCTCCGAATTGGTCGTAAGCCCAGAAACCGTCAGAAAAAGTGAAAAAAGTGGCTGAGGGCTGAGATCTGGGGGGGTCCCAAAGGGGGGGGGGGGGGGGGGGGGGGGGGTCGTGGCAGATCTCAAAATTTCCTCACGTCTTCCTCGTCTGTGGCCAGAATCGAAGGTGCAGCACACCATCGAAAACGCCTCGACGAAAGCTTTACGAATATGCAGTCGTTGCTCGACCCAGGGTGTAATTAAGTGGATGTGCTGGAAGGTACATCCAGTCTGGACGCCAACCAGAACTTCACAACTAAGCCGACCAGTTCCCGACTTAGCAGTTGGAAGCTCAAGCAGCAGGAATCCGCGCTTGCTTACAGCAACGGATGAAAAGAAAGGTCAAGGTCCAGGCCCGGGCTGAGGCCGAGGCTAGAGCAGCCCAGGCAAAATCGCAAACTACAACTCGAGCCAAGGCGCCGTCCGCACCGGAGCCCTTGACGACAACTTGCAACATCTGCAATGCCGTGGACCAGTGCCCTCCCAGCAACAAGGCAAGCCTAAAGTCGCACCAGGCCAGCAAGCAGTGCATGGCAGTCAAGGCGTCCAAGTCTGGCATTTTCCCCCTCTCCAAGTTCTTTAAGCCACTGTCTGGAGTTCCACTCGGCATAAAGCTCAAGCCCAAGCAAGTGGATGCTATGTACAAAGACCTGCTCTTGACGCTCAAGCAACAACAACCCGAGTCAGCTGTTAAAAGCTCAAACAACAGGAAGCCCGAGTCAGCCTTGTTGTTTTTGAGCAAAGTGCTGAAGTAAAGAGCTTTGGATGGTCTACAAGACATGCAGCAAACTTAGCATAGCCTAGCCACAAGCGCCAAGGATCAAGCTAGACAAATAGTTTACTTAATGCGGGTGTCGGGTGGATGGAGGGGTGTTTCACTGCCTGAGGCCCCTTTGGCCCCACACCGGTGTATCTAAGGAAACTCCTCTAGCCTGCATGTAGCTGATGTTATTTATGAACTACACTTTGAACACTGCTTCATACTTAATGTAACTGCAGATGAAACTCACTAGTAGCAGCCTACCTCTTATTAATGGAGATATTTTTGTGTGTGTGGGGTGTGTGCGGGGGGGGGGGGGGGGGGGGGGGGGGGGGGGGGGGTCGCTTATACGCAAGCCAAACCACGTTTTTAAGATGACTACCTGATAGAGCTTGAGGTAAGGGTAGTATAAACCTAACTTTCATGACCTAATTATGATTGGTGAGGAAGATATTGACCTTTTAAGCCAATAGGGGGGGGGGGGGGGGGGGGGGGGGGGTAGGGCACAAAAACAACTTCGTAGCATGGGTGTCTAAAAAATACTGCTTGAACACCCACTGATCATGATATATAGATACATTTTTTTTTTTTTTTTAATTAGCTTGTAGAGCCATGCAGGAGACGGGAAGAGGTAGTAGGCCATTACAGTTTTGTTATGCGTGCTCTGCCCCCCGAACCTCGTGGAGCGCAAAGCCCAAAAAGTTTGGAGGCAATTCTGACTAGTTTAGCCGGACACATGCGTAGCCATGCAGCGACGGAATGGCGATGCATTGCACACACACAAAACAATGTGTGAAATATATTATGCATCTGCACATTCTTCCACTCCATTTTCCCCCCACCCATCCCACACCACCACCATCACAATATCCCAGTATTACCGTCAGCCATCGTGGAAGCTTCTTGACATTGTCTTTAGAGCAGATTCGCACCAAGTTCACTGGTCCAAATGCAGAAAACGCATTGGACACCAACTCTGTGTGCACCAGGGTGTGAGTGTGTGAGTGTGTGTGTGCACCAGGGGGAGGGGGGGGGGGGGGGGGGGCAGTGTTATTAGTGGTCAGGCCCAGATTCGCACCAAGTTCACAGGTCCAAATGCAGCAAACGCATTAGACACCAACTCTGTGTGCACCAGGGTGTGTGAGGGGGTTAGGGTGTGTGGGGGGGGGGGGGGGGGGGGGCACAAGGGTGTGTGAGAGAGAGAGAGAGAGCGAGGATGAGAGAGAGACGAGGAGAGAGAGAGAGAGAGGAGAGAGAGAGAGAGAGAGGTGGGCAGTGTCATTGGTGGATGGTCCTAGTTAGAGGACAAGGCACCAGGGAGGTGAGGGGGGTGAGAAGGGTAAGGGGGGTGAGGGGGGGGGGGGGGGGGGGGGGGGGGGGGCAGTGTCATTGGTGGATGGTCCTAGTTAGAGGACGGGCACCAGGGAGGTGAGGGGGGTGAGAAGGGTAAGGGGGGTGAGGGGGGGGGGGGGGGGGGGCGGGGGGGGCAGTGTCATTGGTGGATGGTCCTAGTTAGAGGACGGGGCACCAGGGAGGTGAGGGGGGGGGAGAAGGGTAAGGGGGGTGAGGGGGAGGGGGGGGGGGGGGGGGGGCAGTGTCATTGTTTACTATTGCTATATTTATTTATTTATGTATTTATTAATTTATTTGATACTGTTTATTTACGTATTTGTGTACGGGTGAGTGTATGAACAGGCCTCAGGCCCTCCACCCAACTGCCCTACAAATCAACCAGCCAGCCACCTAACTAACTAACAAACTAGCCAACCACCCAACTGCCCTACAAATCAACCAGCCAGCCACCGAACTAACTAAGAAACTAGCCAACCACCCAACTGCCCTAAAAATCAATCAACCAGCCACCCACCTAACTAACTAACTAACAAACTAACTAACAAACTAGCCAACCACCCAACTGCCCTACAAATCAACAAACAAAAACTGTGTACAAAACAATAGTGATCAAGCCACACAAGGTTCCCACGCAGATGTTTCTGCTTTGTAGGCAATTAACCAACCAGCCAACAAACCAACCAACCAACCTGCCCAAACAAACACTGAGTCCATACCGATATTGGGAAACTCATGCAAGTTTTCCACAAGGATGGCTCTGCTTCGTAGGCAACTAACCAACCAGCCAGCCAGCCAGCCACCAACCTAACTAACTGACTAACTAACTAGCCAACCAACCAAACTGCCCCACAAATCAACAAACAAACACTGAGTCCATACCGATATTGGGGAACCCACACAAGTTTTCCACAAGGATGGCTCTGCTTCGTAGGCAACTAACCAACCAGCCAGCCAGCCAGCCACCTAACTTACTAACTAACTAACAAACTAGCTAACCAACCAAACTGCCCTACAAATCAGCGAACTAACACTGAGCACATACCAATAGGGGGAACTCACACATTTTTTTTGGCGGAGCCCCCCCTTCTAGGGGGCGGGAGCCCCCAGTGTTACCCATTTGTCCGTTCGTCCATCCATCCATCCATCCGTCTGACCGCGATGAAGCCCGACACGTCAGCCAACGGTCTCGTAACTAACTCGCTTCCGTTGCCACCTGTCGCTCCCTCGCGATCACTCTCCGCCAATTTTTAGCGTCGCAGGCGACGCTGCATAGAACTTGTCCACAAGGACTAAGTAGGATACCAACCAACCAACCAAAGTGCCCCACAAATCAACCAACCAACCAACCAACCAACCAAAGTGCCCCACAAATCAACCAACCAACCAACCAACCAACCAACCAACCAACCAACCAACCAACCAACCAAAGTGCCCCACAAATCAACAAACCAACCAACCAACCAACCAACCAACCAAAGTGCCCCACAAATCAACAAACCAACCAACCAACCAACCAACCAAAGTGCCCCACAAATCAACAAACCAACCAACCAACCAAAGTGCCCCACAAATCAACAAATAAACCAACCAACCAACCAACCAAAGTGCCCCACAAATCAACAAACCAACCAACCAACCAAAGTGCCCCACAAATTAACCAACCAACCAACCAAAGTGACCCACAAATCAACAAACCAACCAACCAACCAACCAAAGTGCCCCACAAATCAACCAACCAACCAACCAACCAAAGTGCCCCACAAATTAACAAACAAACACTGAGCCCATACCGATAGTGGAGAACTCACACAAGTTTTCCACAAGGATGACTCTACTAAATAGGCATCTTACCAGCCAGCCAACCAACCAACCAACCTGCCCTACAAATCCACAAACAAACACTGAGTACAAACGGATAGTGGGGAACGCATGCAAGTTTTCAACTATAATGGTTTTATTTTGTAGGGCACCAACCAACCAACCAACCAGCCAACCTGCCCAGAAAATCAACAAACAAACACTGAGTACATATCAATAGTGGGGGACGCACACAAGTTTTCAACTAGAATGGTTTTATTTTGTAGGCAACCAACCAACCAACTAACCAACCAACCAGCCAGCCAGCCAACCAACCAGCCAACCTGCCCTACAAATCAAAAAAACAAACACTAAGTACATATCGATAGTGGGGAACTCATGCATGTTTTCAACTAGAATGGTTTTATTTTGTAGGCAACCAACCAACCAACCAAACTGCATTACAAATCAACAAACAAACACTGAGCACATATCGATAGTGGGGAACTCATGCATGTTTTCCAACTAGGATGTTTGAGCTTTTTAGGCAACCAACCAACTAACCAAACTGAGAACAACTAACTAACCAACCAAACTGCATTACAAATCAACAAACATACACTGAGCACAAACCAATCGTGGGGTGTACGCAACCAACCAACTAACCAACCAACCAACCAAACTGCCCTACAATGAGTACGTACCGATGGTGGGGAACTCAAGCAAGTATTCTACTAGAATTGTTCTCCTTTGAATGGCCGCGACATCGTAGTCTGGAACTGGGATAGCTCTTCGAACCCTGGTCCTGCATTCACTCAGGACAAGCTCCTTGCTATGTCTCAACGCCAGCGCGACGAGTGATTGGTCTGTCGTGATGTTGCGAATCTTGCGATAGTTGGAGAACAGCTTCAAGGGTACTGTGTGGGGGGGGAAGCAAATGGATGGATGGATGGATTGATGGATGGATGGATGGATGGATGGATGGATGGATGGATGGATGGATGGATGGATGGATGGATGGATGGACCAAAAGCATGAATGCATGAAGGGGGAAAGGGAGGGAGAGAGGTAGGGGGGGGGGGGGGGGGGGGGGGGGGGGGGAAGGGGGGGAGGGGGGGGGGAAGAGGGGGGGGGGGGGGGAGGGAGGGAGGGGGATGGATGGATGGATGGATGGATGGATGGATGAATGGATGGATGGATGGATGGATGGATGGATGGATGGATGGATGGAGGGATAGATGGATGGATGGATGGATGGAGGGAGAGGATGGATGGGTGGATGGATGGATGGATGGATGGATGGCTGGATGGATGGATGGATGGCTGGCTGGCTGGCTGGCTGGCTGGCTGGATGGATGGATGAATGGATGGGTGGATGAATGGATGGATGATGGATGGACGAAAGCATGAATGTATGAAGGGGGAGAGGGAGGAGGGAGGGAGGGAGGGGGAGAGGGAGGGAGGGAGGGAGGGAGGGAGGGAGGGAGGGAGGGAGCGGGAGGAGGGAGGGAGGGAGGGAGGGAGGGAGGGAGGGAGGAGGGAGGGAGGGAGGGAGGGAGGGAGGGAGGGAGGGAGGAAGGGAGGGAGGGAGGGAGGAGGGAGGGAGGGAGGGAGGGAGGGAGGGAGGGAGGGAGGGAGGGGGGGAGGGGATGGAGGGATGGAGGGATGGAGGGAGGGAGGGAGGGAGGGAGGGAGGGAGGGAGGGAGGGAGGGAGGGAGGGAGGGAGGGAGGGGGATGGAGGGAGGGAGGGGGATGATGGATGGATGGATGGATGGATGGATGGATGAATGGATGGATGGATGGATGGATGGATGGATGGATGGATGGATGGATGGATGGATGGTTGGATGGATGGATGGATGGATGGATGGATGGATGGATGGATGGATGGATGGATGGATAGATAGTTAGATAGATGGACAAAAGCATGAATGTATGAATGGAGGGAGGGAGGGAGGGGCTTGGGCTTTTCTTTTCAGCTACCATCAGCAGCTTCTTGGCAGCTCTCCTGGCTTGCTACCCAGCCAAACCTACAACAACGCAGTGCATCTTGGAGCTGGTAGAACATTATTTATTTCAAAACCACACTCAACCCCCCCCACCCACCCACACACACACACACACACACACACACACCACCCCTTACTAGACCCCCATCCCCACCCACCCATCCACCCACCCACCCAACTAGACCCCCCCCCACACACACACACACACACACACACCACCCCTTACTAGTCCCCCATCCCCACCCACCCATCCACCCACCCACCCACCCAACTAGACCCCCCCACACACACACACACACACACTCAGCTATACCCACCGAATCCCTGCGGGTCCTTCATAATTTGACGCAGAAACTTGATATCAGTGGGAAGGTTGATGTCGCTGAAGTAAAAGGCCACCTACATGGGTGCAATAGAAAATATCAACGTGAGCAGAGCAGAGCAGAGCAGAGCAGAGTAGAGCAGAGCAGAGCAGGTAGTTTAGCCGGGTCAGTTTTCCCGGTTTGGGACAACACCAACATACACAAACATGAGGGTGCAATAGAAAATATCAACGTGAGCAGAGCAGAGCAGAGCAGAGCAGGTAGTTTAGCCGGGTCAGTTTCAGGGTTTGGGCCAACACCAACAGACACACACATGAGGATGCAATATAAAATATAAACGTGATCATGTAGTTCAGCCAGGTCAGTTTCAGGGTTTGGGCCAACACTGCCACACCAACACGCATACACACACACTAACATACACCCAAACATACACACACACAAACAAACACACAAACATACACACACACACACTTACACACACAAACAGAAACTTACACGCAGAAACATACAAACACACAAACATACACACACTCACACAAACATACACACACAAACATACACACACACTAACATACACACACTCACACAAACATACACACAAACAAACACACACACAAACAAACACACACACAAACTTACACACCAGCACACACACATGAGGATGCACTAGAAAATATCAACGTGAGTAGGTTGTTCAGCCGGATCAGTTTTCCGTGTTTAGGATTTAGGGAACGCCAAAATTCTGAGCATCTGCCTGGAACTTCACCGAATTCAAAATTATATCAGCAATGGGATCATGTGAACACGGACACGGACACCCACAACCTCACAGACACCCACACACGCAGATGCGGACAGGGACTCCCACACTGTTGTGCTCATTTGGTGGTTGGACCCAGTGCAAGCAAACAGGCTGGCCTCCTGAGCCTCACGCCTCGTAATTAGGCATCGTATTTATTTATTTATGTATGATGTGCCCCCCTTAACCTCACGCCTCATAATTAGGTGTAGTATTTATATATGCATGATGTACGCATGTGAATGAAGTGGCCCCCTTAACCTCACGCCTCGTAATTAGGCGTCGTATTTATATATGCATGATGTACGCATGTGAATGAAGTGGCCCCCTTAACCTCGCGCCTCGTAATTAGGCGTCGTATTTATTTATTTATGTATGATGTGCGCATGGAAAAGAAATCCCCCCCTTAACCTCACGCCTTGTAATTAGGTGTCAAATTTATTTATTTACGTATGATGTACGCATGTGAATGAAGTGGCCCCCTTAACCTCACGCCTCGTAATTAGGAGTAGTATTTATACATGCATGATGTGAGCATGTGAATGAAGAGGCCCCCTTAACCTCACGCCTCGTAATTAGGCGTCGAATTTATTTATTTATGTATGATGTGAGCATGTGAATGAAGTGGTCCCCTTAACCTCACGCCTCGTAATTAGGTGTAGTATTTATACATGCATGATGTACGCATGTGAATGAAGTGGCCCCCTTAACCTCACGCCTCGTAATTAGGTGTAGTATTTATACATGCATGATGTGAGCATGTGAATGAAGAGGCCCCCTTAACCTCACGCCTCGTAATTAGGTGTAGTATTTATACATGCATGATGTGAGCATGTGAATGAAGAGGCCCCCTTAACCTCACGCCTCGTAACTAGGCGTCGAATTTATTTATTTACGTATGATGTGAGCATGTGAATGAAGTGGCCCCCTTAACCTCAAGCCTCGTAATTAGGTGTAGTATTTATACATGCATGATGTACGCATGTGAATGAAGTGGCCCCCTTAACCTCACGCCTCGTAATTAGGCGTCGTATTTATTTATTTATGTATGATGTGCGCACGGAAAAGAAATGCCCCCCTCAACCTCACGCCTCGTAATTAGGTGTACTACTTATTTATTTACGTATGATGTGCGCATGTGAATGAAGAGGCCCCCTTAACCTCACGCCTCGTACTTAGGCGTCGTATGTATTTATTTTTTGTATGACGTACGCATGGAAAAGAAGTAACCCCCTTAACCTCACGCCTTGTAATTACGCGTACTATTTATTTATGTATGATGTGCGCATGTGAATGAAGTGGCCCCCTTAACCTCTCGCCTTGTAATTAGGCGTCGTATTTATTTATTTGTTTATTTATTTATGTATGATGTGCGCATGTGAATGAAGTGGCCCCCTTAACCTCACGCATCGCAATTGGGCGTAGTATCTATTTATGTATAATGTGCGCATGGAAAAGAAGTGGCCCCCTTAACCTCACGCCTCGTAATTAGGCGTAGTTTTTATTTGTTTATTTATATGTTCATTACGTTCACATGGCAATGAAGTGGCCACCTTAACCTCACGCCTTGTTATTAGGCGCATTATTTATTTATTTATTTATTTATTTATATATTCATTACGTTCACATGGAAATGAAGTGGCCACCTTAACCTCACGCCTCGTAATTAGGCGCAGTATTCATTTGTTTGTTTATGTATTTATATATTCATTAATTTATGTGTATATTTATTTATTTATGTATTTATTTATGATGTGCTCGTGGAAATGAAGCGAGACTGGAAGTAACAGCCACATGCCTGTAACGCCATATCAGCGATGAGATCATGCAAGTTTGGGGCTTGGGTGTGGGTGTGCGTGTCTGTGTGGGTGTGGGTGTGGGTGTCTGTGTGTGTGTCTGTGTGAGTGTCGGTGTCCGTGTGGTTGTGGATGTGGGTGTGGGCGTGGGTGTCTGCGTGCGTGTCTGTGTGGGCGTGGGTGTCAGTGTGGGTGTGAGCGTGGGTGTCCGCGCAAGTCTGGGTGTTGTACAAGGGTGTTTCTGTGTGGGTGTATGTGAGAGCGTGGGTGTCCGTGTCAGTGTCTGTATTCGCGACTGTGTGGGTGTCCGTGTGGGTGTCTGTGCGGGTGTAAACCTGGGTGTCCGTGCCCGTGTCTGTGTCCGTGACCATGTGGTGGTGGGTGTGGGTATCTGCGTGGGTGTCTGCGCGGGCGTGAGCGTGGGTGTCCGTGTCCGTGTCTGTGTTCGCGACCGTGTGGTGGTGGGTGTGGGTGTCTGTGCCGGTGTGAGCGTGGGTGTCCGTGTCTGTCTGTGTCCGCGAGCGTGTGGTGGTTGGTGTGGGTGTCTGTGTGGGTGTATGTGCGGGTGTGAGCGTGGGTGTTCGTGTCCATGTCTACGTGCGTGTGAGTGTGGGTGCGGGTGTGGGTGCGGGTGTCCATGTGGTTGTGGGTGTCCGTGTCCGTATCTGCGTGGGTGTCTATGTGGGTGTGGGTGTGGGTGTGAGCGTGGGTGTGGGTGTGGGTGTGGGTGTCAGTGTGGGTGTGAGCGTGGGTGTCTCTGTAGGTGTGGGTGTCCGTGTGGGTGTGAGTGTGGGTGTCTGTGTAGGTGTGGGTTTCTGTGACTGTGTCCGTGTCCATGTGGTTGTCTGTGTGGGTGTCTGTGCATGTGTGAGCGTGGGTGTTTGTGTATGTGTGGTTGTTAGTGACGGTGTGGCTGTCCGTGCGGGTGTGAGCGTGTGTGTGCGTGTGTGTGTGGGATGTGTGTGTGGGGGGGGGGGGGGGGGGGGGGGGGGGTCCGCGTCCGTGTGGGTGTCCGTGCCCGTAGCTGCGCGGGTGTCAGTGTGGGTGTGGGTGTGGGTGTGTCAGTATGTTGGTGTGGTGGTGGTTGTGGGTGTCTGTGTCCATATCTGAGTGGGTGTGGGTGTCCACAAGGGTGTGAGCGTGGGTGTCTGTGCAGGTGTGGGTGTCCTAACTGTGTCCGTTTCTGCGTGGGTGTGGGTGTCTGTGTGGGTGTCTGTGCAGGTGTGAGTGGGTATCCATGTGGGTGTGGGTGTGGGTGACGGTGTGGCTGTCTGTGCGGGTGTGAGCGTGTGTGCGTGCGTTTGGATGTGTGGGGTGGGGGGCGGGTGGGGGGGAAGGAGGTCCGTGTTCGCGTCCCTGTGGGTGTAGGTTTGAGTGGAAGTGGCAACTCCCGCTGGCCTTCGGGTACCTACTCGTTTGTTCCGAGTAGGATGACCTCCACCAATCACGCCTAATAGTTTGAGTAAAGGGCTAGCATAGGGAGATCCACCCTTTCGATGGTGATCACGTTATGTTGAAGACGGCAGTGCACCACTCGGTCATCTGAATCAGTCTTCCATGAGGCAAAAATCCTGCTTGAAAAGATGATAATCACACTTATATTTCATTACTAAGCCCCCTGAAACTTAGAGGGAGGGAGGGAGGGGAGGGGGGGGGGGGGGTCCCCGATCGATCGGAACTCAGCTACTTGGTGATCAAGTGTATGTGCTCATGTAAGGGATGCAAGCATGTCAACAAAAGCCGCATGCTTGTGACGCCTACCCACCACCACACCCGTCCACTCACTCAGAGTAGTTAAGTTAAAACTGCACCACCAACACCAACACCCACCCACCCACCCACACCCATGCTCACCCCCACCCACACAACACACACTAACACAAACACACACACACACACATTAACACATCAACACACACAGCCTACAACCCTAACATAATTACATGACCCCTGGGTTTTCAACTGATATCCCCGGTGTTGCTGAAGAGTTTTCATCCGATTTAACCGACATCACCAAGACTAGAGATCAGTTCTCGTATGTTGAGTCTTTCGTCTCTTTCGATACCTCAATAAACACCGATAACCCCTGTCCCATCACTATCATGCCCCGGGTGTCACCTGCGCGTTGATGATGGCAATCAGCTCGGGTGTTAATGGCTGGGCGCTGGAAGCGCGGGAAGGCCCCGATGATGAGACTGACTTGTTATCATCATCACTGCCTGCTAGACCAATCAAATCTCCAGAGAACGCATCGTTGTTCGTTGCGAAGGCTGACCGACGAACCGGGGAATTAACATGCTCGTCGACACCTCTCAGCATGATGAAGGGTGGACAGTCAGCTCGCTCTCCAGAAACCAACGGAGCACTCTCCGCTTCGTTATTGTCGCAAGGGGCGACAATTGAGGCACGAGTGGCTGCGAGCAGACAGGCGCCCGAGAAAGTACGAAGAAGCAGTTCCCAAGTAGAATGGGATAGCGAAAGGAATGGAAGCAGCAGCACTGTCGGTGGAAAAGACAAAGACAGATCTCTGAGTGACGTGAATTCAGATACGTCACCACGCCACGGTTGTGTTATTTTTCGCCGTAATGGGGTCCTCGGACAACAACACTGTGGGAGGGGGCTTATGGGGGGCAAGGGGGGTAGAGCTGGTGTGATATAATAGTGTGCCAGCTTTTGTGTCAGGACTCTGGGTTCGGATCCAGCCCTGGTGGATATATTCTGTGGTTTTCTGTTACTATTGCCCGGGGGGGCACATTGTATGGTCCAGATGGTTGGATTAATTGGAAGCCTGAAGGCGGACAGAACCCTTTAATATTAGTTTCGTCGCCAACGTCGGAGTCACTTGTCAGGAGATCTATAATCAGTTAATTATCACGGTTTACAGTTATGTTTACATCCTCTTCAAACGTAGTGGGTCGAAGCGGTGGAATGGAGTGGGTTCAAGTGGGGTCGAGGAGTTTTACCCAAGCCTTCATCTTCACGACAG